>CM020520.1:14770000-14874091 GCA_009823395.1 Thamnaconus septentrionalis | reverse complement strand
CATGACCGGACTTCCAAAGAAACAGCTTTATTCAATAACAATTTAAAATAGTTTAATCTTTTTTTAAAAACCACGGAAAATCTTTTTTTTAAAAAAACAATAAGACCAGGTTTAGCTGCCTGAGTGTAAGCCTGTCATGATAACAAATTTTGCTGGACAATAATTGTGCGACAAATTATTGCAGATAAACGATATTATTGACACCATTTTTTAAATCATATATAATGATAATATATGACATCATAATGCAAGTACACCATTTCAAAAGCAATAAACTTTCATTTCTCCAGATTAAGAGGTTGCAAATAAGATACACAAATGTAATAAACATAAAAGACAAGAAAAAAACAATAAAAATAAAATGGACTCACATTCTGTTTTTATCAAAAATTGCACTTAAATAAAAACCACGATAACAACGAAAAACAATAAGACCAGGTTTAGCTGCCTGAGTGAGTGTCAAAAAAAAATAAGTACTATTGTCATATTTCCTGTTTGTGCCTTTACTTTGTGTTTCTTCCCCTACTTCCTGCTTGGAATCTTTCCCTTTTCTCCCCAGGGCTGGCACAGAGCAGCTGAGGCAGGTTCTGCTGATTAGGACCAGCTGCAGACAATCCCCATCAGCAGCAGCAGCATATAGGTCCAGCAGTCCTCCTCCTCCGTGCCAGAACGTCTCGTTGCCACTCCCGAGAGTTACTGCCCTGTGTTCCGTGTATTTATGCTCCCTTTTCCAAGTGCCTTTGCTGCCTTTATTTCCGGTTTTAGTCTCTGCCTAGCCAGCCTAGCGATTTTTGTTCCCTGCCTGTTTGCAGCGTCCTACCTTTGGTAGTGATTTTGTTTTCGTTTCTTTTGTGACCGTGTTCCTGGAGGATCCAGCGTTTTTTGTTCTCGTTTAGTTTTCCAGTCCAGCTGTCAGTCCTGCAAGGTTGTTGGCAATAAAAAGACACCTTTTTCTACCTCCTGAGACCTGTGTCCGCGCCTGAGTCCAGACCTCGTTCCAAGCGTAACAGTACGTTCTGGCCAACCATGGACTCAGCGGATCCAGGCTCTCTCCAACAGGCGGTTAGCGCGCAGGGGCTCGCTGCTGGGCAGACATGAAAGGCTGCTAAAGGAGGTAATCAAAACTCTCCAGAACCTGTCTGCCAACATTCAGGAATTGTCGAGCCGCACCCAACCCGAGCGAGTGGTCCTGCACTTCCTGTGGGTGATGCTCCACGTGAACCAGAACCAGTCCGGGGGTGGGAACCATCGATTCCTTCTCCTGAATGCTACACTGGGGAGATAGGGGCATGCAGCAGGTTTTTGCTCCAGTGTTCACTCGTTTTTGACCAGCAACCTACATCCTATGCTACTGACAGGGCTAGGCTAGCCTTTGTAATTAACCTTCTCCGGGGAAGGGCTGGGGGAATGGGCAAACTCTCTGTGGGAGGCTCAGTCACCAGCACTGGCTTCCTTGCCACTTTACCACCGAGATGAAGGTTTTGACCTGCCCTTCCGTAGCGCGACTTCAGCCCACCGACTCCTAGCCCCTCGTCAGAAGACCCAGTCAGTCGCAGAGTTTTCCATCGAGTTCAGGATTTTAGCCTCTGAGGCGGCTGGAATGAGTTGGCTCTCAATCTGCTTTTTAAAGGACTCTCTGAAGAGATTAAAGACCAACTAGCCACGCGGGATGAGCCAGATTCACTGGAATCATTGATTAACCTCTCCATCAAGATCGACAACAGGCTGAGAGAGAGATGTAGAGAGCGCAGAGTGACCGTTTCCCCACGACTTGCTCCGGGTCAGCATGCTCCCATTCCTGCTCCTAACTGGGTGGTCCCCACTACCCCATTACCCGAGGCTGGGGAGCCCATGCAGCTCGGTCGCACTCGTCTTCCTCCAGAAGAACGCAGCCGACGGGTCGCCCAGGGACTCTGCATCTACTGCGGACAGTCTGGGCACTACATTCCCCAGTGCCCAGTGAGGCCTAGGAGCGCTCGCCTACCGTCGGCAACCAACGCCTTGGTGAGTGACTCGAGACTGCCTTCTGCCCCACATCAACGTATCTGCCTTCTTGCCAGCATCACTTATCTAGTGGGGTCTGTTAGTGTTGGGGTTCTCGTTGACTCTGGAGCTGACGACAACTTCATTGATAGAGAGTTCGTCCGGTCCATAAACTGTCCCCTGACATCTGTTAACTGCCCTCGGCCCGTTAAGGCCATCAACAATTCCCTCCTCGAAACTGTTACCCATCAGACAGCCCCTCTCTCACTTACCGTTTCCGGCAATCACCGAGCACATCACGTTCTTAGTCATTTCCTCGCCATCTGCCCCGGTTGTGTTAGGGTTACCCTGGCTGAAGCTCCACAATCCACACATTGATTGGTCGTCCTCCTCCATTGTCAGTTGGAGCACCTTTTGCCACTCTCACTGCCTCCGTTCTGCTGTCCCTGTGTCTCACTCCTCACCCTCCTCGCTCTCACCGCCTGATCTGTCCTCAGTTCCTGTGGAATACCATGACTTGGGGGAGGTCTTTAGTAAGGATCGGGCCTTGTCTCTTCCCCCTCATCGACCTTATGACTGTGCCATTAACCTGATCCCTGGTTCAACACTGCCTTCTAGCCGCCTGTACAACCTGTCACGCCCGGAGAGAGAGGCCATGGAAGAGTACATTAGTAACTCCCTTGCAGCTGGCCTCATCCGACCATCCTCCTCTCCTGTTGGGGCAGGTTTTTCTTTGTGGCCAAGAAGGATAAGACCCTCTTGCCTTGCATTGACTATCGTGGTCTCAATGACATCACAGTAAGAAACCGATACCCTCTACCACTCATAGACCCCTCTTTTGAACCCCTCAATCTGGCTACCGTCTTCACCAAGCTAGATCTCCGAAATGCTTATCACCTGGTAAGGATAAGGGAAGGGATGAGTGGAAAACGGCTTTCAAGACCCCCTGGGCCACTTGAATACCTCGTCATGCCGTTTGGGCTCACAAATGCCCCCTTGATCGTCTTTCAGTCCCTAATCAATGATGTGTTGCGAGACATGTTGAACCTGTTTGTCTATGTCTACCTTGACGATATTTTAATTTTTTCCAGAACCGCTGAAGCGCACAAAAGAACATGTCAGACAGGTTCTTCAGCGGCTCCTAGAGAATAGACTCTTTGTTAAGGCTGAAAAGTGCGAATTCAGTGTTCCGTCTGTCAGCTTCCTAGGCTACATCTTAGCCAAAGGTCAGCTCGAACCAGATCCTGCCAAGATAGGCGGCGGTGGTAGGCTGGCCTCAGCCCTCCACTCGAAAGCAACTGCAACAGTTCTTGGGCTTCGCCAACTTTTACGGAGGTTCATCAGAGGCTACAGTAAGGTGGCGGCTCCCTGACCCGGCTCACCTCCACTCACCTCCACTTTGTCTGGACTCCTGAGGCCGATGCTGCTTTCGCCACCTGAAGGAGCTGTTTTCCTCAGCTCCGGTGTTGACCCACCCTGACTCAAGCTCCAGTTCATCGTCGAGGTCGACGCCTCTAGCACTGGCATTGGAGCCGTGCTTTCCCAGAGAAGTCCCAAAGACCAGAAGGTACATCCCTGTGCCTTCTTCTCCAGGAAGCTGTCCCCAGCGGAGAAGAACTACGATGTCGGGAACCGTGAACTGTTGGCTGTGGTGGCTGCATTGCAGGAGTGGAGGCACTGGTTGGAAGGTTCGGAGGTACCATTCCTGGTACTCACCGATCACCGGAATCTTCTCTACCTCCAGTCAGCCAAGCGGCTCAACTCCCGCCAGGCCAGGTGGGCATTATTTTTGGGACGCTTTAATTTTGCACTATCTTATCGCCCAGGTTCCCGCAACACCAAGCCGGATGCACTATCTCGTATACACGAACCATCACTGGAGAAGGGGAACCGAGGCGATCCTCCCGCCTCTTGCTTCATCCGGTCAGCGGTCTGGGACATTGAAGGGGTGGTCCTTGGAGCACAACAGCAAGACCCAGATCCAGGTTCAGGCCCCAAGGACCGTTTATTTGTTCCTGCTGGAGTGAGGGCCCAGGTCCTGCAATGGGGGCACTCTTCTAGACTCACCTGCCATCCTGGAGTCAACCGAACTCTTCGATTCCTCCAGCAACACTTCTGGTGGCCTGGAATGGGGCGGGATGTCAGGGAGTTTGTCGCTGCTTGCTCTGTGTGTTGCTGTGGGAAGGCATCCCATAGACCTCCCGCTGGTCTCCTCCAACCTCTCCCGGTTCCCGGGCGGCCCTGGTCCCACATCGCTGTCGACTTCGTCATGGGTCTGCCACCCTCGGAAGGTAACACCGTCATCTTGACTGTTGTGGACAGGTTTTCCAAGATGGTTCACTTCATCCCTCTCCCCAAACTACCATCTGCGATGGAAACCGCTAACCACCTGGCGACTCACGTCTTCCGTCTCCATGGCTTGCCCACAGACATTGTCTCTGACCGTGGCCCCCAATTCACTTCCCGCGTCTGGCTGGCCTTCTGTAAGGCCATAGGGGCCTCGGCCAGCCTGTCTTCTGGTTTTCACCCACAGACTAATGGACAAACTGAGAGAGCCAACCAGGATCTGGAATCTGCTCTCCGCTGTGTGTCTGCCCGTCATCCTGCCGCCTGGTCTACTCATCTGCTTTGGGTGGAATACGCCCACAACTCCCTCACTTCTGCTGCTACGGGTATGTCGCCATTCATGGTTGTCTATGGATACCAGCCACCATTGTTTCCATCCCAGGAACAGTGTCGCAGTGCCCTCGGTGAAGGACCACCTACGCCGTTGTCATCGAGTATGGAGGCATGCGAGAGAAGCCCTGTCCCGCACCACCCAGCGTAACCGTCTGCTGGCGGATAAACATCGAATTCCTGCCCCAGACTACCGTCCAGGGCAGAAGGTGTGGTTGGCCACCCGTGACCTCCCGATCCAAGTGGACTCGCGCAAACTGGCTCCCAGGTTTATCGGCCCATTTCAGATTGAGAAGATCATTAACCCTGCTGCTGTTCGGTTGAAACTTCCTGACTCTCTCAAGGTCCACCCAGTATTCCATGTCTCTCTCCTGAAACCAGTCACCACAAGCCCTCTCAGCCCTCCAGCCGAGCCCCCACCACCCCCTGCTCATCGACAACCACCCTGCGTACATCGTGCGCAAGATCCTGGACGTGCGGCGCCGAGGTCGGGGTTCCAGTACTTGGTTGACTGGGAGGTTATGGCCCAGAGGACCGTTCCTGGATCCCCGTTCCCTCATTATCGGGGATCAACTCATAAAAGACTTTTACAGAGTTCCCCAAACAAGCCTGGTGGGGCACCAAGTGGTGCCCTTAAGAGGGTACTGTCATATTTCCTGTTTGTGCCTTTACTTTGTGTTTCTTCCCTACTTCCTGCTTGGAATCTTTCCCTTTTCTCCCCAGGGCTGGCACAGAGCAGCTGAGGCAGGTTCTGCTCATTAGGACCAGCTGCAGACAATCCCCATCAGCAGCAGCAGCATATAGGTCCAGCAGTCCTCCTCCTCCGTGCCAGAACGTCTCGTTGCCACTCCCGAGAGTTACTGCCCTGTGTTCCGTGTATTTATGCTCCCTTTTCCAAGTGCCTTTGCTGCCTTTATTTCCGTTTTAGTCTCTGCCTAGCCAGCCTAGCGATTTTGTTCCCTGCCTGTTTGCAGCGTCCTACCTTTGGTAGTGATTTTGTTTTCGTTTCTTTTGTGACCGTGTTCCTGGAGGATCCAGCGTTTTTTGTTCTCGTTTAGTTTTCCAGTCCAGCTGTCAGTCCTGCAAGGTTGTTGGCAATAAAAAGACACCTTTTTCTACCTCCTGAGACCTGTGTCCGCGCCTGAGTCCAGACCTCGTTCCAAGCGTAACAACTATACCAAAAAGATTGTTCAACAACATAAGAAAATAAGGGGAACAGGGCTGGAAGTAGCCGAGCGGACAGGCTAAACAAAAACCAAAGAAACCTGGAAAAAAGGGAATAAACAAAGCTCAGGGAATCACTGCAAAGCAAAATTCACCTCGTGCTGTGCAAAATAAAGCAAAGTGAAGGGGAACCACCACCGACGCAGTCTGCCGCACGCTGCGCCAACTGCTGTCCTAAAGAAAAGAGAACAAAATGAATACACTAATACAGGCAAGTGTTAAACAGTTAAAACAAAAGAAAACTTTTCTTTAGTCTTCACACACACACACACACACACACACACACACACACACACACACACACAGAACAGACCATTGTGGATAGGTCAGGACGTGGTCACGTGGCCAGAACTAACTTTAAGCTGCACCCACTTGCATTATGTTGACCAACTTGTGTGCGGCTTCTGCTGTCTGCTTACCGTCCATTGGAAGGTTCATCCACACTTTTAGCACCGTGGTGTTGTTGTTGAGGCCAAGTAAATGCTGCCGTGATCCGCCGTGGCGAGGGTGGCTGTGAGCGGAAGGGCGCCCTGTGCTCGCCAGTGATGTGGTATCGCTTCTCGGCCTTTTGGCTAACATCAAGTGTAGTATCTGTTCTTATCAGTTTAATATCTGATACGTCCCCTACCGGGGACCATATATTAAATTGATTTTTGGAACAGGGAGATGGAATAGGGGCTTGCTCCGTCCACTCCTTGTCGACCCGGTATTGCAGTACCTCCAGGAACGGTGTACTCCTCCTTCTGTTGTCTAAAATAAAGCTCGACTGGATGACGTTTGACTTGATCAGCGGTTTAGAACGCTTCTGTAATGGCACATGTGGGGTTGCCTTTGTGTGCGTAATTCCAACAAAAGGGGGGAGCATCATTTAACATCCCCTGCAGTCCTCTGACTAAGAGCACATCGCCGTAGTAAACAGCAGAGGGCGTTGCACTGCAACCTGTCTGCTGTTGGTCCGGCATCGAGCAGCCTGCTGCCTTTCCTTTGGTGCCGTCCTGCTGTATACATTGCAGCTAGTGCTTTAGCGTTGTGTTTTCTACTCCTCGATGAATTAGTTCAGTGGTTGTCAAACTTTCTCTGTCACGCCCCACCTTGGAGGAAGAACATTTTTCATGTCCCCCTAGAAGGCCCACATTTGACGTGGCTGTGTCTTGAGGGATCCCGATGAACCTGCAAGTGGTCCCATGTCTCTAGGACAAAGTTGACTTTTGAGCCCATAGACTTGCATGGCATTAGGGTTTAGCGATAAGGCTGGAATTAGGCTTTGGTTAGGGTTACTGCTGCAATTAGGGTTAGGTGTTCGGGGTTCCTCATGGGCTAGAAGCCCCACATTTGACGTGGCTGTGTCTTGAGGGATCCCGATGAACCTGCAAGTGGCCCCATGTCTCTAGGACAACGTTGACTTATTTGGGACGCATGAGGTTGGGACAGATTTCTTTCTCATTCAATCAAATAGTGCTTTTCTTTCTGGCATGCCTTTGGCTGTGAACAGGTGGCGGCGCCGTGAGCCAGCCATAATGACTGTGGAAGGCGTGGTCATGTCAGCCATGGACAACTCATACTTACCTGGCAGGGGAGATACCATGATCAAGAAGGTGGTTCACCCAGGGCGAGGCGCGACCATTGCACTCCGGTTGTGCTGACCCCTGCCAATTCCCCAAATGTGGGAATCTCGACTGCATCATTTCTGCTAGTGGGGGACCCAGTCCGCGCTCTCCCCTGGTCAAATGTTGAAAAGCAAGAGTACATTCTCTTGTACGCCAGTAAGAAATGCTGTCTGTCCAGCGAGGGCTATGCTGGTGACCAGATGGCTTCTCCAATCATGATATGTTGTCTTGAGAGGCTTTCTGACTGATTGTTCAGCTTCTCACTTGGCTGCGTTCATCGGCCTGCTGGCCAAATTTCCGTGGCTCCCTTTGGATTGTACACAAACCTCTTGTGTTTGTGTCCAATTTCTCTCCTCATTCTCTGTTCCCTGAGTTTCACTTTCAAATCACTGGTGGAACTAGAAAAGAGTTGGTGACACCTATATATTAGCGTGTGACGTTAATAAAGAGAAGACCCAGAGACACCATGTCGTTAAAAGTTTGACAGTTAAACAATTGACACTGATTTAGATATTGGTTGTTGAAATATGGACAAACAACGTTAAGACTTAGACCAAGACATTCCATTCCAGAGTGTGAGACATGTGCATGTATGTAAAGATAGACATTGGTCAGTGTTTTCTTTGGTCCTAGTAGCGTCATTAATCATTTGAATTTGTTTTGTGGCGGGTTAAGATTGCACGGGCTGACAATTTCCTTGCCAGACGTAGCATGACGTTAGAACGGAAACTTGCTGTTGGAAGCCATTGTGGATTGGTCAGGACGTGGTCACGTGGCCAGAACTAACTTTAAGCTGCATCCACTTGCATTATGTTGACCAACTTGTGTGAGGCTTCTGCTGCCTGCTTACCGTCCATGGAAGGTTCATCCACACTTTTAGCACCGTGGTGTTGTTGTTGAGGCCAAGTAAATGCTGCCGTGATCCGCCGTGAGCGAGGGTGGCTGTGAGTGGAACGACTCCCTGTGGAGGAAACGCTGGGAATGCTCGCTGGATCCAGCATTTTTTGCAAGCTGGATGCCAATATGGGGTTTTGGCAAATCCCCCTGACAGCAGACTCAGCAAAACTGACAACTTTCATCACGCCCTTTGGGCGCTATTACTTCAAGAAGCTGCCTTTTGGGATTGCATCCGCCCCTGAACACTTTCAGAACCGCATGGTGACGGAGGTCACTGACGGGCTGGAGGGCGTTGTCTTCCACATGGACAATGTGCTGGTGTGGGGCCGGACTCAAGAAGAGCATGACGCTCGCCTGCATGCTACACTGGAGAAGATTCAGCGGGCGGGCATCACTCTGAATGTCGACAAGTGTGACCTGTCAAATACTGAGGTGACCTTTCTGGGCCATGTGGTCTCCGCCTGTGGCATAAGCCCCGATCCGAGCAAGACTGAAGCCATCATGAAGATGAAGGAGCCGACGACTGCAACTGAGCTGAGAATTTTTCTCGGAATGCTGAACCAACTTGGGAGGTTCGTGCCGCGGCTGGCTGAGAGGGACAAGCCTCTGCGGGACCTCCTGTCGAAAAAGAACTGCTGGGTGTGGGGCATCGATCAGGTGCACGCCTTTCAAGACTTGAAGGAGGCGCTGGGAGGAGTACTGCTCCAAAAGAGGACGAGGGTGGAGGCCAGTAGCCTACATGTCTCGGGCTCTCACACCTACAGAGCAGAGATACGCGTAGAGAAGGAAGCTCTGGGGCTGCCAAATAAATACTATCCACATTATAAAGTACAGTTGGACTCACGCGTACGTTATTCAAGAACACGACAGTATCCTCTTATATTTAATAGCAACAAACTCAACTATTCATATTCTTACCATGACTTGACAATGTGGAATCAGGCTCCGAAACGAACTCAGACTGGCACGGCGTCTCCGTTGTTCATTTTGAACACTTTGCCGAGGCAGCCAAACACTCCGCACTCCCTTACTATCAAAAAAGTGACTGCGCTGCAAGTGCTTCATGAGGTTGCTAGGGTGTTACAGGAGCCCCCTTGGATGCAACTACAGTACAGCAAATACTGCAGCGAGTTGCAGAGTCACTCATTTTGGTGAAATGAGCCCACGCACCTTTGAGTGCTTCGTTCTGACGGCCGACATGTTCGTTAGCGACTAGTGAGAGACGTCACCCAACGCAACGTCAGAGTCATCACCTGTCGACTGCGGCATCATACATATAATAATAATGATGATAATAATAATAATAATAATAATAAACGATAACGGTATCGTTTGTCCAGAATGTTAACGGTACCCCAGTACAGAAGGTAGGAACCGGTACACGGTGTATATCCCTTGTACTGTGACTCCTATAAACTACTTTAAATTAAAAAAATAATTATTATTATAAATTCCAGAGGGCCAGTTCCCTGCAACTATTTGCTTGTTCCCTGTTTTAATTACTAAACCGTTGCTCCAGAGCAATCATATCCATGACTAAGTTTTTTCCCTTTCTTGCACTATGAATATCTCCTTTTATTTCTTGAATTATTTTTCATTTTTATAATTTCACAGGGGCAGAAACGTGGTTCCAAGTCCTTAGAAATACTTGTTTATTGAACAATGCAAATATTATCAAAAGCATTCATTCATTTATTCATTCAGGAGGTGGGAGCAAGCTAGCGAGGAACAGGGGCTTCTGGGTAGACGGTGCCCATAAAGGAGGAAGTGAGCAGAAGAAATGAAAAAAAAAAAAAAAAACTAGAAACAAGAGAAAAAACACGCCTCCTCCTCAGAGGAGGAGGGTGTGGATGGGAGGAGGAGGAGGAAGAAGAAGAAGAGGAGGAGGAAGGGAAGAGGGGTAGGCGGATGGGGGAGGAGAAGAGGAGGAGAGAAGGAAGAGGAGGAGGAAAAGGAGGCGAGGAGGAGGAGGAGGTGGGGGGAGTAAGAGAGGGAGTAGGAAGAGAAGGAGGTGAATGGGAGGACAGGGAGGAGGAGGAGGAGGAGGAGGAGGAGGAGGAGGACACAAACTGTGGTGGGAAAGGCAGCAGACTTGAGTTCTCTGAGGATCAGCTGATCTCAGCAGCAGCAGCTCCTCCACAGACCTGCTGCTGCTGCTGCTGAGATCAGCTGATCCTCAGAGCACCATGAGGGTCACGCCGTGCGTACATGCAAATGCACATGTTAGCTTAGCGTAAGCTGAGCATGAAATGATGAACGTTACACGAGAGGGAGAAACAGCAGGCTGGGGGAAAAGCAACAATGTTGTTATCGGTACGATACTGTTTGTAATGATACTGGTATGGGTACCAATACTGATCAGTCCTGATGCCGATACTGGTCTCGACTGACACTAGTGTCAGTATCGATGCGTCCCTGTTTGTAATCATACTAGTGTCGGTACCGATACTGGTATCAGTATCGGCGCCGATAATGATACCAGTACTAGTATGTAATGATACATACTAGATGATACTGGTATCAGTACCGATACTGATCAGTATCGGTACGTCCCTATTCATAATGATGGTAACCTCTGGTCTGTTGCTGCTGTGGAGCCCTGGAAGAACAAATGAAAACTGAAAGTGGTTGTTTTTTTTTCTTTTTAATCAGCTAGCTTCACAAGCTTCCTGGGGCTGAGACGCTGCAGCAGCCTGCAAGCTGCAGGTGGCCAGATTAAGGGCCAATTCCAATTCCTCCCTTAACCCTTCATCTCAACCCTCGCCCTTAACCCTCAATCTTGGCCCTCAATCTTTGGCCCTCAATCTTGGCCCTCAGAAGTAAGTGTAAGGGCTATCTTGTGACTTAGAAATGGGACACCCCTTAAGTGCAGTTACGTCTTCAGACTGTGGGGGGCGGCCTTACGTCAAAGCTACGTCCAGTCTGTCAAGAAGACGACGACGACGACGACGAAGAAGGAGAAGAAGAAGACGACGAAAAAGAAGAAGTCCTCCGTCGCTACACAACGAGGTGTAACGTAGAATAACGTAGAACACAAGTAACGTGAAGCCGGGACTGCCGGTCCGGCTGACAAACATCATAAAGTAAAAAAAAAGAAATGTTACGCAACAACGATGACAATAATCCTTAAAAAAGTCTTAAACTAAGACAATAAAATGGTTTGGTAATATTTATATCTTTATTAACTAAGAAAATACTTCCATTTGTAGCTCGCTTTTTTCATCGCCATCTTTTTCGAAGATGTCTTGGCGAAAATACACAATGCCTTCTGGGTAGCCCTTACTCCCAAGGGTGGTGCCGGAGAATCTCAATATTGAGGGCGATACAGCCCTTAAACTTGTCCCTCAACTTGACCTTCTGAGAATCGGGACGGCACTTGCACTTCGCGGGAGCGCGCATTTTTGAGATTGAGGGTTAAGGGAGGAATTGGAATTCACCCTAAGCCGTAAATCAATCTGTCAATCAATCAATAAAAGTTGGGTGAGAGTTGAACTGTTCGGCTCCAGCAGCACACTTTTATTATCGTCTTAGCAATCATTAATCGCATTTATTATTGTATTTTGTTGCGATTGACAGCAGCAGCAGTAGTAGCAGCAGTGTGAGGGTTCGAGGGTTTGAGCTGATAACAGTGTGTCAGCTGTAAACTCAGCTCACTGCTCCTCTTTCAAGCTAATCTGGGACATCATCGCGCTAACACACAACACACACAAACAACAAGGACAAAACACACACGAGGGTCACCTTCACTGTGTGTGCGTGTTGTTTTAGGTCGGCTTCTTCTGTTAGCTTTGGTTAGCATAGCACCTTATATTAGTTTAAATTCCTAGAAAGGTTCTGGAAGAAGCTAGCATGCTATGCTAAAACTCCCACTGTGTGTGTGTGTGTGTTGTTTTAGGTCAGTTGGGAAGCTGATCTCACAGACCCTTCGGGACGGTGACTTCAATCAGAGGTCAGAGGTCACAGCGAGCGGCTCTGCCTTGTAACCCAAGAAAGGGGGTCAGTTTAGTCAACCAGCTAGCTAGCTAGCTAGCTGGCAAATCTGCATCAGGCAGTTCAGTGGGGGGACTGCACCATCAACCAGCCAGAAACACTCACCTCCCCTCAGCCGCCGAGGCTAACGGCTAACGGCTAATGACTCACACAACCAGGCACTGCCAACAGGCTGCAGCTGCACTTAGCTCTCTTTCTCTGACACACATACCCATACACACACACACACACACAACAGGAAGTGAGGCTGATATGGAGAGGGTGTGGGAAGGCGGGTGGGGGGGGGGGGGGCGGTTAAAAGGGACAAGGAGTGTGTGAGAGTGTCAGAGAGCAGCAGAGTCTCACCAAGCAGCAGGTGATTCATTCATCAGGGACCCAATTCGGACGGCAGGTAAGTGTGTGTGGTGGGCGTGTGTGTGTTTGTGGGTGTGTGTGAAAGTGTGTGAAAGAAGAAGAAGAAGAAGAAGAAGAAGAAGAAGAGGAGGAAGCCTTTATTCATTCCCACATTGGGGAAATATGCATAATTACAGCAACTATACAATAGAAAATAATGGAGATCATATTGATTAAAGGAAATAAGGAAGCAATATTTTTAGCCTCACAGGGAACAAACAGCAAACAGGTGTTATTGCACCTTGACAAAGTGTGAGTGACAAAGTGCATTTCACTGAGTGCAGTTGTACGGCCTGATGGCCGCAGCGACGGCTGCCCAGCGCTCCTTCTCGCACTGAGGGCGCAGCAGCCTCGAGCTGAAGGAGCTGCTCGGCTCGGGTTCTCCACAGTGTGGTGCAGGGGGTGGGAGGTGTTGTCCATGACGGGCGCCAGCTTGGCCAGCATCCTCCTGGATGGAGTCCAATGGACGGTCCAGGACGGAGGAGCTGGCTCTCCTCACCAGTTCGCCCAGTCTCCTCCCGTCCCTGTCCGTGGCTCCACCCCGAGCACGCGATGGCTAAGCACACTGCAGAGGCCACCGCAGCGGAGGCGACTCTGGCCCTTCTTGTAGGTCGCCGTGGTGTTTGAGGGCCGGTCCAGTTTGTGGAACTTGAGTGAGTTCACTATCGCAATGTCCGAGCCCTGGATGTTTGGGTGATCTGGCGGAAATCAATGACAAGATGCTGATAGAATCCGTGATGCCGACTGTTGATTGATGTCCTCAGAGTGTCCCAGTGACTCGAAGCAGTCCCTCAGCAGTTCACATGCCTCACCCCTCCTCCCCCCCACCCCCTTTACTTTCACTAGGCTAAAAAAGTAAAAAGAAAAAAAAAAAAGTTCCAGTAAAAATCTGATTGCGGCAGTTGTACTTTATTTTTAGGCCTCTCTGCCCTCCAGTGGTTTCAAACCCTCGGAGAAGGGGTGGGAGGTGTGGCTCAAGTCTGAAGGGGGGTCACGTGGTCGGATTCATTGCGCCATCAATCAATTGTGATTGTTGCAGAGTGGAGAAAGGCAGGCGGAGGACGACGCTAACGCTAACGTAGCTTAGCCTTCATCTCAGCTGTTTCTGTGTGTGTAACTATAGTTTAGCTAGTTTAGCTAAAAAAAAAAAAAAAAAACAACAACTTTAGTTTAGCTTCTTCTGCTAGCATGGATAGCACTTTCTGTTAGCTTAGCTTAAACGGTTAGAATTGTTAGGAAAGAAGCTAGCAGGCTACGCTAATACTCATTGTGGGTGTGTGTGGGTCTGTTTACGCTACAAACTCTCCCACAGTTTCAATGGGAGAGTTTCCGCTGCCATGTGCAGTTTACACACACACGCGCGCGCACACACGCAGACACACACACAGTGAGTATTAGCCTAGCTTGCTAGTTGCTTCCATAACCCTTTAACCCTTAATTATTTTATTTATTTAATTTCAGGCAAATTGTTGCACTTTAAATCTTTTCTGTTACAGACTAAAGAACATTGTTAACAAAGCTATTTGTTGGAAGTTGATCTATATTCCAGGGTGGGTTGGTGGGGGCTCCAAGTATTTTCTTCTTCCTAGGGGGGCATAACGTCAAATAATTAAGAAGCACTGGTTTAAGTTGAGGAGAGGCTGTGGAAATTGCTAGCCAGGTTAAACCAGGTGTGACTGTGTGTGTGTGTGTGTGTGTGTGTGTGTGCAGGACCTGGGTGTGTGCACGATGCCCCTCCAGGAGGGAGAGGTGGGCTGCAGGAAGGTAAAACCCCTCGTCCTTCATCATCACCATCATCATCATCGTCACCATCGCCACCAGCGGGAGCCCCCAGTGAGCTTCGGTGTCTCCTCCTGCAGGGGGAGCCGACAGGGTTCCACCTGGCCAGCTCCACCAGAGGCCCCAGCAGGAGCCCCAGCAGGAGCCCCAGCAGGACGCCCGCCAGGAGCCCCACGAGGGGCCTGATGTCCGGCCAGGCCCCCAGTCCCCGGAGCCCCGTCCACCTGGAGTCCAACACAAAGCCCCCCCGCAGGTGCAAAACCAACACACTCACACACGCGCGCACGCGCGCGCCTGGCAGGCAGCACACAAGCATCATCACCGTGATAGCGAGAGGGACTTCCGAGTCGTACGTAACACCAGGCGACTGCAAGAGAGGCGCTTCGCCTCCTCCAGAGACTCGGGAGAGGTTCCCACTTGAAGCAGCACCTTCCAAAGCTTTGACAGCAGCTTCCACTGTCAGCTGGCGAGAGGAGCAGCTGCGCTTCGTACCCCATCTGGGCTAGCGCAACAGGCGAGTGACGGAGAGCAAACTCGCCTTCCTAAGGCGACGCAGACGGTCAAAGGCTATCCAGATTATTTTAAACGTCAGCGAATATCCGGACCCGCCCCCATGCTCTAGTGCAGACGTGGGCAAAGTACGGCCCGCGGGCCACATCCGGCCCGTTGCGCGTCTCTGTCCGGCCCGCGTGAGGCCGATCCCCCCCGCCCGCCGTCGGCAAAACTTTGCCGGTGTAGGTACAGAATCTGTCCGGGGCTGTGGAATCTGTCCGGGGTCCTACGGCAAATCTATTAGGACAAACTACATCGCGGTCGGAAAAATAGGTAGAAAGTAGATAACTAGATGGATATATATTATATATTATACATATATTTAAACATGTAATGGATAGAATGAATGAAGAAATAGGTAGATGGCTATCTGTCTAGCTATCGTTCGTTCTTCCGTTTCTTCGTTCGACCGCGATGTAGTTTGTCGTAATAGACTTGCCGTATGTGACGTCATTGGACCGGGTCCGGCGACGGCCGATGACGTCATATACGGCAAGTCTATTACGATCGCGATCGAACGAACAAACGGGGGGAAAAAACCAACGGTAGTTAGCTAGATAGCCGTCTATTTGTCTATCTATCTATCGTTAGTTCATTCTAGCCATGACATATATATGTGGATAATATCATTATATCCATCTCCCTATACCTATCTACTATTCTATCTATTTACCCGACCGCGATGTAGTTTGTCCTAATAGAGTTGCCGCAGGACCCCCGGACACATTCTGTACCTACACCGGCACGTTTGGTGCGATAGCGATAGCGCGCTTCCCCCTCCCCCGTCAGCGAAAGTAATGCGGGGACGATGGCGCGATTTCCAACCAGCAAATTGTGCTTTAATGTCGGCCTGATCAACTGCGGGGAATTTGATCCACCTGGCTGACACGTGGACGATTCCGCAACACACAGCTGGCGTGGTTGGACCGGGTCGACTGCTACCGATCGGTCTGCCAGCTCTCTTTGGAAGGAACCCCAGAGTGGTCAGCAGCTGTTGGCACCGCGGCTCCTTGTCGCACGGCGTTCTGAAGGGCTGCGGCTCGGAGCAGACGTTCTAAAAGAACCGCCCTTCGGAACCCGACGCGGCTCACAAACTCTGGATGGTCTCCTGTAATTCTTTGGTGGCGTTCCGCCATTGTTAGCTTAATTTTCCACACCTCTGTGCGTGCGCGCTTTGGTACCGATCGATATAAATGAGCCTATTGGAAACCGCTTCACTACCGTAATTTCCGGACGATAAAGCGCACCTGAATATAAGCCGCAGCAGCTAAATGTAGGGGGAAAAAACAAATGTGTACATATACACGCCGCACTGGACTATAAGCCGCAGGTGTTTCGTCAGGAAACGGGCCCGCGGAGCGGATCGGTTCGGCGGCTGAGACTCTGGACTCGCACTGCGCGGATCCTGTTTGCGGGGGTCCCGCTGGTCACCTCGGTTAATTGCTATGGGGTCGGACCAGAACTCGAGCTCGAACTTATTTGGTTCCATTTTTGCTTTCGTTGTTCGCGCGAACTGCCTGTCTCTCTCTTTCCCGAGCCCACCCAAAAATCCATAGGTTGAGAAGGTCCCCTAGTGGCCGTTAGCTGTAAAAAAAAAAAAAAAAAAAAAACATAGATTAGCCGCACCGTTGTATAAACCGCAGGGTTCAAAGCATGGGAAAAAAGTAGCGGCTTATAGTCCAGAAATTACGGTAATTGTTTCCCAACATAACCAGTGAGTGTCGCTGACGGACCGACGTGGAATTCGTTTGGCTTTAAGGTGGCGGGCGTGAAGCAACGCCAGGTAATCTGCAAAACCTGCTTTGCCCCCCCTGTTGGTGGTAGCTCGCGAGGTAACGCTACGAACCTTTATCCACACTTGAAAATACCCCCACGAAGCCACGTGCGACGGTTGCATGGAGAAAACACCGTCGACCAGCGCTTCAACTTCAAGTCGGCGAACCGCCAGCCGCCAGGGATCACTGACCGACGTGTTCGAAAGCTTTACTCCTTTACGAAGATAATTCGAAGCGGCACACGGAAATAACTCGGGCAATAACTGAGTTCCTAGCCGAGGATATGATGCCGATTAGCGTAGTGACAAAGCCTGGGTTCACAGCTTTAATAGACACAATGGATAAGCGGTACAGGGTCGAGAATACCGAGTCAGTCTAATGTGTTCAGTGTTCGTTAGTTGTAATAAGATCAAGACTTATTTTATTTTTCTATTTTATTCATTATTTCTTTATTTTGGGGATTTTCAGTTAAAAAAGTGTCCAATTCAGTCCAGCGCAGATTTGTTCTCCTTACTTTTACTGCGCTGTATTTTGTGCAATTTATGACTGACTTAGTCGTGCCTATATTTTCAATGCAAAGACAGAGTTTTGTCAACAGTATTAAACAAAATCATTCTAAGCGCGATTAAAATGTCTTGCTGAAAAACAAAACAAAACACCAGGAGATAAATAAAGGCATGAGCATAGCCTATATAAAAAAAAAATATATAGCAATTTCTGTATAATAAATCTGATGGTGTTTATTACAATGCATTTGGTTTTTTTGTTTGTGGAAAAAATACATGAGAAAATATTTTTTTTTAAAAACACAGTCACTTTTTGCACGTCCAAGCGTCAACGTGGAAACGGACGTACGACGGGGTTTTGTGCGTGCGTGCCATTTGTACGCGAGGCATCGCATTCCCAAGAAAGACAACATAGCGACTGATCCATCTGCACGGAGGGAGACGCTGTCCCTCTCCCACCCGCCGTTCATAAAATGTCCACGACTGTGGTGTAAATCAGTTCGTGAGTGTCCAATCCCTTGCGCACCTCGCGTTCGGACCGCTTGTGTGAATGGGAGCGCAAATAAAGTTATTCGAATCTGTCGCGTGAGGTCGGCTTCTTCTGTTAGCTTTCACTTAGCGTCGCACCTTACATTAGCTTTAACGCTAAGAAAGGTTATGGGAGCAGCTGGCACGCTAAGTTAAAACTCACTCTGTGTGTGCGCGCGTGTGTGTGTGTATGTGTGTGTGTGTGTGTGTCTCAGGCTCAGCTTCAGTGGGATCTTCAAGTCGGGAGGCTCTAGGGATTCGAACCAACAACCCTCGTCCATCAAGCTGTTCAGTCGCAGCAGGATCAGGAAGCCCAGAGGTACAGCGTGTGTGTGTGTGTGTGTGTGTGTGTGTGTGTGTGTGTGTGTGTGTGTGTGTGTGTGTGTGTGTGTGTGTGTGAAAAAGAGAGAGAGAGAGAGAGAGGAGAACTTTGCCACCTGCTGGTCATTATGCAAGAGCACAGCTCAGGACAGAAGCCAACAAGGTGTGTCCACACAAACGTGTGTGTGTGTGTGTGTGTGTGTGTGTGTGTGTGTGTGTGTGTGTGTGTGTGTTTAAGTCTCTGCTCAGGTTCGCGGGTGTGTTTTTGCAGCTGAGGGTCACATGACTGCTGTGATGACCTGGGTCAGAGCAGACGTGTGTGTGTGCATGCGTGTGTGCGAGCGCGCGCGCGCGTGTGTGTGTGTGTGTGTGTGTGTGTGTGTGTATAATCTCATCTCTCTTTTTTTTTTTTCTGTTTTTTCACTCGTCCTCGAAACACCCGCTGCAAAATGTGTCTCTCTGTCTCTGTGAGGAAACACACACACACACACACACACACACACACACACACACAAAAAGTGAAGTTAGCATCGCTTGCTAATCTTGCTTAGCGTCAAAGCTAAGGGGAGGCTATGGAAACAACTGTTTCCATAGCCTCCCCTTAGCTTTGATGCTAAGCTAACTGAACACACAGAGGAAGTGTGTGTGTGTGTGTGTGTGTGTGTGTGTGTGTGTTTGCTCGCTTGTCCCCTGCTGGGGGTGCTCTCTCACTCTGACCCTGGATGGAAGTGAGCCGTCCCGCTCATCCCTTTTTACAGTGGAGAGAGGTGGGGGGGAGGGGGGGGGGCGTGGCCACAGACAGACAGACACGCACACACACACACAGGGAAGAGTGAGGAGTGAGGAGTGATACTCTGCAGAGCTGCAACACTCCCAGGATTCCTCCGTCACCCTTCTTCTACTTCCTCCACTGCTTCATCTTCCTCCTTCTACTTCCTCCTCTTCTCTCTCCTCTTCTTCTTATCCACCTCCTCCTCCTTCTTCTTCTTCTTCTTCTCCTCCTCTTCTTCCTCCTCAACTTCCTTCTCCTCCTCTTCCTCCTCTCTTCCTCCTCCTCTTGGCCATGAAGCGTCTGAGCAGCCTGATGCAGAAGAAGTGGAGGGAGACGGAGAGATGGAGGAGGAGCGAGCTGTATGGAGGTGACGAAGAGGAGGTGGGGGAGGAGGAGGAGGAGGAGGAGAAGAAGAGACACCAGCTGAGGAGAAGGTCCGAGCCCTGTGGCGTCCAGCTACTTCCTGCTAGCGAAAGGAAGAGGAAGGAGCTGCTGCAGCGCCGGCGCAGGAAATCCTGCGACGGCCAGGAGGGTGCGTCCTCATTGGCCAGGAACCAGGAAGTGGGCGGGGTCATGATGAGGAGGAGGAGAGGGGCGGAGGGAGGGCGGTCCGACCCCCTCGGCCCCCTGCTGGACACCACCAGTAAGCCGGGTCTCCTTCTTCTGATGCTAATGGCGCTTAATGGCTAGCCGTGGGTGCTAACGGGGTTAGCTCCGATCTTTCTGAACAGGCTACACCTGGCTAGCTGGGGGGCTAACAAGGTGAGCTTGGATTTTCTGAACAGGCCACTCCCCCCTTCCACATCCTTCTTCTGATTGGTCAGGGTCAGGGAACGATGCTAACAGCTTGCTGACACCCGGCTACCCGGGTAGCTAGCGGGGTTAGCTTGGGATCTTTTTCCGAGCAGCCACAGACCACGGCCCCTCTGATTGGACGAGCTTGAGGTCTCTCAGATAGCGCAGTGTCCCCCTCCCCCTATCAATGGTGGCGGCCATCTTGGGTAAAGGTCAAAGGTCAAACGCTAGCTCCGCCCACCCTGCTGCATTGTGGATAAACTGTGTATTTTGGGGGGGGGGGGCTAAATGTGATGCGGATGTTCTGCTCCTCTAATCCACCTGTGTGTGTGTGTGTGTGTGTGTCTGTCTGTCTGTCTGTCTAATCTGTTAAAAGGCCTCCTGTTGCTGCAACACGGGCACACTCACTCACTCACTCACTCACGGAAAAACACACACACACATACACACACACACACACACGCTCAGTGTTCTCAGTGCAGTATCAGTATAACTCCAGTTGGGGGCAGTGCTTCCACCACTGTTCTGTCTGTCTGTCTAACTGACTCTCTCTCTCTCTATCTCTGTCTCTCTCTCTCTCTCTCTCTCCTCCCCCTCCCCTCCCTTCTCGACCGCCCCCTCAGCCCACAGTCTCTCCTCCGCCCCTCCTCCCCCTCCTCCACCCTCCAACCCCCTGGTGGAGGAAGGGAGAGGTGGGGTCTTCCTGCTGGAGACTTACCTGACGGAGCCGCGGCGGCCCGAGACCAGGAGAATGCGCTCCTTCTCCTCCCCGCCTGACACCTCCTCCGTCTGCTTCTCCAGCATGGGGCAGCAGCAGCAGCAGCAGCAGCAGCAGAAGCAGAAGCATCTTCCCTGGCTGGTAAGGACATTTTATTTATACATTCCTGTACATATATATATATATATATGGATGTATATATCTATATATATATATATATACATATACACACACATGTGTATATATATGTATATATATATAATTATATACACATATACACATATACATACAAACATACATATATACATACATATATATATATATATATACACGTGTATATATATGTATATATATATATATATATATATATATATATATACACACATACATATATACATATACGTATATATATATATTTACATATATATATATATGTATATACATATATATATATATATACACATATACATATATACATACATATATAAGTAAGTAAGTAAGTAAAAAATAAAGCCCTTAAATAAAAATAAGTACAAAAATCTAATTTCACATTAATTCCCCGTGGGTTTGCAATTACTTCTGTGAAATCGTCTCGATAACTACCGCTAACACGTTACGTGATAAACTTGCGGCGCCACACAAGGCTGGGCCTAAGTACTACATTGTCTTCAGTCGTTTGAAGATAGCTTTGTGTAAAAAATGTTGGGTTTTTTTGCGAAAGTTTTTGAATACGTGCGGTTTCAATCCGTCCCCGTGTAAACGGCCCCTTAGAGAGAAAAATTAACGCATACACATTGCTGGGTAACTACGGACAAAACACAGATCTGCAAGCACATGTGCCATATTTGTGACACTGTACATCGGCGTTCGAATTATTATTTCTATTTATAATGTTATTCATATCCTGGAATTATTATAACACAATTATTTTAATGGTTAATTAACGAAAGAACACATCCTGTTTAAGCTCGTGTGCATGTACACTGTGGGGACTGGGGAGGAGATGGAGGAAGAACTTATTTTACTTGCATAATGCACTGTTGGATTAAGTGTATTTGCACTTTTTAATTTATGTATTTGCACCTTTTGCTGCACTTTTGTAAGCCTACCTCAAAAAAGAAATGCGATTAAATTAAATTGTTCTTTTTCACTATTATGGGGATCGATACCTGATGTTGACCTGGGCCAGTGGTTACAATAGTGGGGCCAGTGACCTTTAAAAGTTTCCCTAATTCCAAAATTCCCAAATTCCCTGTATCGTCTACCCCAATACGTATATATATCGCGCGATAAAAAAAAAATTCTCGTCGTTAGTCTGTTCAAAGTTGGGTCTGGGAGCTGGGTGTACATAGTGTGGCGATTCGACGGAGGAACCGCTCGTTGCGCAGATCTCGTCTTTGGTGCGTCACATTTACGTCACCTTTTATTTTGTAGCTTGGGCCCAACTCAAACTCGGTCCGCTCAGTCGAGGGGAGCATCCAGCTCCCCACGGCCGCCACAGTAGGGAGCAAGCGATGAATATTTTAGCGCGGATGCTTTTTTTATGCCTGGCCCAGTCTGTCCCAGTTACGCTGGACGCAGAACTTTGTCCACTTAAGACAGACCTGTGCGTCAAATTGCCTGATGGTTACATGCCGCCCGAGCCAACTTGCCTACTGTGCATGTTTATTTTGAATAATAAACAGAAATCCGTCCTCAAGGACTTACTTCTGGTCACACACATGTTTTGAATGCCTTCGGCAGACTTCAAATGAGCCATTTTAATCACGATTAATCGCAATTAACTCCCGGATTGGAGTGCGATTAATTGCGATTAAAAAAAAAAATCGATGCCCAGCATTAATATATATATGTGATGTATATATTATATATATATATATATATATATATATATATATACACACACATATATATATATATATATATATATATATATATAGAGAGAGAGAGAGAGAGAGAGAGAGAATTTCATGCAGTATTGGACCGATACCGATACTCAGTATGGGATCGGCGCATCTTAAATATATATATCTGCTGGATCAGGTTCTAAGTAGAACTTCAAAATGCAGAAAGAAGAAATGGGAGCAAGAGGAAAAAAAAAATAAAAAAATTTAGCAACAATTGAACTGAAATAGGCTGTTCATCAGCTGATCAAAAGTTTACCACCACAGCCTTTGAAAAACAAAATCTGTGCAAAAAATGTGGATTCCATGTCATTTTCTGTCGAGTAATCACTCCCGATCTCCAGATGGCAATGGCAATAAAGGCGCTGAGCCAAGAGGGTCCGAATGGCTTGTCCATCAAGTCACGGGACGTTCCTCGACCCAAATTAAGGCCATTGCTGGTGCTGACTGCAGCCCAATAGCCATCAGACGGCATCTGCGAGGAAAGGGCAACACAATTGTCCATTCGGACTTTGCAAGGGAGCACCGAACGTGGGACATTCTAAGGCGGAAGAAAGTTTGGTTCTCTGATGAGAAAAACATTTAACGTTGATGGCCCTGATGGCTTCCAACGTCACTTGGCATGACGAGGAGATGCCACCTGAGATGTCCTGTACGACAAAGGACTTCTTCCAGGTGAATGACGCCTCTCTTTTGGACCATCCTGCGTGTTCCCCCTGATCTAAATCCAACTGAGAGCGTTTGGGGACGGTTGGCAAGGGAACTTTACAGACAGTGGATGCCCTTCGTGAAGCCACCTTCCAACTAGCCTTGTAGACACACTAAGGCCCTGTTTTGCAGGGATCGTATCACAAGTACGCATCTTGAAGCATCTGTTCGCACATGGCATTAACATGCGTCTCCAGCGTGCCACCTGTGATCGCTTTAGTGCATTTTTAACCACTAGGGGCAGTAAAGCGCAAAACTACGGCTAGTTTCACCTGAAAACGAATAAGAATCAACTTCCTGTTTGCGGACTATATCAAGTCACTGTTTTTAATTCTACTGCAGCTCGTATGGATCGGAACGAGGAGGAACGGCTGGTGGGACAGAGTGGCTGGCAAATTTTAGGATGCAACGTCGCACATTTAATCTCATATGTGGGGAAACTGCAACCGCTGCTCCACTGACAAAATACGCTAATGCGGAATGAAATTTATTAGCATCCTAATAAAAGAGTCCAACAAAAATGATTTGTTTTCGCTTCTTGTTTGTAACTTTATAATGACGGCGCCGACCAAGTACGTACACGGGAGAGGTGAGTGGAGTAGGCGGTCCTTAATGTGGACTGAGCTCGCATTCTGTTCACACGTCCGTGACGGATGCTATGAAAAAGCGTCGAAAACCACCTCCCCGAGGTGGTTTGACTGATCGGATGACAAAACGGATTTAGCGTTTTTCGTGTTCCGATTGGCAAAAATCACACGAAGTAACCAGGTGGAAACAGTCCAAATCCGTATTGTCATCCGATCACTCAAACCACCACGGGGAGGTGGTTTTCGACGCTTCGCATAGCATAGCATAGCATTACATAGCCTACTCCACTCACCTCTCCCGTGTACGTGCTTGGTGGGCGCCCCACCTCCCGGCGTCGTCATTATTAAGTTACAAACAAGAAGCGAAAACAAATCATTTTTGTTGGACTCTTTTATTAGGATGCTAATAAATTTCATTCCGCATTAGCGTATTTTGTCAGCGGAGCAGCGGTCGCAGTTTCCGCGGCTGTCAATGCTGAGACAAATGCTGCAGCTCTAAGACCATTAACCGGCTTTGTCCACGACTTCCGATAATACGGACGAGCTGCAGTAGAATTAAGACGAGCGACTTGATATAGTCCGCAAACAGGAAGTTGATTCTTATTCGTGTTCAGGTGAAACTAGTAGCCGTAGTTTTTGCGCTTTACTGCCCCTAGTGGTTAAAAATGCAGTAATGCGATACAAGCGGCACGCTCGAGACGCATGTTAATGCCATGTGCGAACAGATGCTTCAAGATGCGTACTTGTGATACGATCCCCAAAAACAGGACAAGTGACCAAGTGCAATGGCTGCGTTCAGACTGCAGGCAAATCTGATTCCAATCAGATTCCTTCTCAAATCCGATTTTTTTTTTAGGGCTGACAGTTTTTTTTTTTTATCAAGTGTCCAAATGGGATCTGCCTCTGTTCAGACTGGGCCACATTATTGACCCATCGGACAGGTCGCCGTAGCAGCGGCGTCGGAGCGGAGGCGTCGTCCCCGCAGGCCGATGAGGCGATGAGTTTCCTCCTCTGTCCAGGGACTGCTGGTTTCCTCCTTCTTCTGTCCGCTCCACCACGTCACGGCTCCCAAAGTCTCCCGCTCGAAGGTCGCTCTCTGGCCTGGCGCATTTGGGGTCTCGCGTCGCGTAGAGCGACGTCACGGACAGTCGAAGCCGTTCCGTGTGTTTGGTGGAGCTGTTCAGACTGAGACGCATCGGTCCAAACTCCCCACCCCCAACCGAGTGCGCTTTCGATCCGTCTGGCAAAAAAAAACAAAAAAAAAAATTTGGATTTCATGTGGTTTGTGACTGTTCAGACGACAAAAGAGCCACCCGGTTTCAATCTGGATGGGCTCAAAATCGGATTTTGGGCCGGCAATCAACAAATTTTTGAAGTGATCAACAAGAATGGTGGAGCGACTCATTACTGAGGTTTTGTTTTTGGTTTTTTTTGACGCTTTAATTTCTGGTTTGAGGGGGGTTTAGGGTTTTTTTTGTGTGATGGTCGCAAACTTTTGATCAGCTGATGAACAGCCTATGTATGTGTGTGTGTATACATACATATATATACATATATATGTATATATATATACACACACACACACACATAACATATACAACATACATATAACATATAACAACATATATATATATATGTACACACATATACATACATATGTGTACTGCCTGTGAACAATTTTATTAAGGTATTTGCGAGCAGATTATTGAGTTTTTATCAACATGAATCTCATCAATCGGGCCAAATCGTTGACACGCTGGCCTTTTAAATCGCACCAACACTCGGCTCCGCTCGCTCCCGATCGGTTCTCTCCGACCGTGTTCCCGTGTTGACGCTGTCAAGTCGACCGCTTGCGGCACCGACCGAACCGGAAATTAAACTCTTATAAACGCAACACATTCGACCTTCAGCAGCACAGTGTTTTTTCCCTTCAGACGATGTACTAACTAACTAACTACCTAACTAACCAACCAAC
Organism: Thamnaconus septentrionalis; assembly: GCA_009823395.1. NCBI lineage: Eukaryota > Metazoa > Chordata > Actinopteri > Tetraodontiformes > Monacanthidae > Thamnaconus > Thamnaconus septentrionalis. The sequence goes on along the minus strand of CM020520.1, from coordinate 14,848,401 downwards.
AATGCAGCTGAAAGTCCGTCGTTGGCTTTTTTTTTTTTTCCTTCCTACTTTTATTCCATCGTCTCTCCGGGTCGCGTCACGTCTTTTCGCGTATTTGATTTTATTTTGAAAAAGAAAATCCCGGATGTGGATCTCAAGCAAGCGACGTCAACTTGACAGGCTGCCGTGCCAGCCAGCGGCGAGCAGCAGCGGCGGCGGCGGCGGCGAGCATCACCATCTGCCGGAGCCCGTCGGTCGGTCAGCCGGTCGGCCGGTCCGCCCACCGTGGGGCCGCAGCGAGCGCAGGTGCGTCCCGAGGGGGGGGCGGAGTGAGTGGTGGTAGAGGTGGGGGGGTCGATACCCGACGGGGTGTGGGGGGCGGGGTTGGGGGAGAGAGAGAGAGAGAGAGAGAGAGAGAGAGAGAGAGAGAGAGAGAGAGACCGCGGACGGAGAGAGGTGGGACGCAGCAGCGGCTAGCGGGTTAGCTGGTCAGCTAGCTTGGCGTCGCATTTCATCACACTGCGGGGGAAACGTACGCTGTGTGTGTGAGACGATGACGTAAGCCGCCGGCGCTGTCCAGGCGGTATTTCAACACCGGGAAGCGAATCCTCCGTAACACCGTCACAGGCTGCACCTGCCGCTGCTGGTGGTCTCACTCACCTGGGGCCGCTTCCGAGTCATGTGACGGGTCGCTTTGTAGGTGGGCGGGGCTTTGACGTGACCCTCGTGTGTGTGTGTGTGTGTGTGTGTGTGTGGTGGAGGTTGCAGGCGCCGCCGCCGGGATGTCGGAGCAGCAGCAGCAGCAGCAGCAAGAGCCCGACGAGTCCGGTGAGCGAGTGAGCCCCGCCCCTACCCACTCAACCCGCACAACTCCCCCTAGTGGCTGAAGTGTAGATAGAGACGGAAGGTGATGATGGTGAAAATGATGATGAGGGTGACGATGAAGATGATGGAGAAGATGATGATGATGAAATGGTTCCGAAGATGAAGATGATGATGAAGATTATGTTGTTGTTGATGACGATGACGACGATGATGACGATGATGATGATGACGATGATGATGATGTCATCTCCCCCAGGCTCAGAGAGGGACGTATACATGCGCTTCATGAGGAGCCACAGGTGCTACGACATCATCCCCACCAGCTCCAAACTGGTGGTGTTCGACACCTCGCTGCAGGTGAGCGCTCGTCTGGCTAGCTAGCTTGCTAGCTAACGTCACACAGCGTCTCCGCGGCGAAGTTAGTTTGAAGTTGGATATTTGACAGACGTTCGACAGAACGTCTGTCAAATGTAAGAAGATGTTAGCAAATTATAAGAAAATATTAGCATTTCACGTGAGCGCAAACCCTTTGTGGATCTGCCCCGGGGGGGTGGTGTCAGTTTGCGCGTAATGACAAGTTTAAATACATTCAAGTAGCTGCCGCTACCTGCACCTCGGCGCAAAAGTCGGGCAACCGCTTTGTGCATCTGGCCCTAAGTTTTAACGTCGCTTGCCAGCCGCTTCCCTCTCCTTTCTCAGCATTCAAAGCTAAGGGAGAGTTTTAACCAAGCTAGCTAGCTAACACCAGTTCATTGTGTCCCAGGTGAAGAAGGCCTTCTTCGCCCTGGTGGCCAATGGCGTGAGAGCAGCTCCACTGTGGGAGAGCAAGAAGCAAAGCTTTGTGGGTAAGTGTGTGTGTGTGTGTGTGTGTGTGTGTGTGTGTGTGTGTGTGTGTGTGTGTGTGTCTGTGTGTGGTTGGAACCAATTGGTTGCAACCAATGATTGTGCGTGTGTGTGGTTTTACAGGAATGTTGACCATCACGGACTTCATCAACATCCTGACCCGCTACTACAAGTCCCCCATGGTAACACACACGCACACACACACACACACACACACACACACACACACACACACACACACACACACACCACTCTGCATCAGAAGTTAAGCTAGCTAGCTGGCCAATCACCGTGCTAACGCGACTCTAGCCTTAGGTCAGCTTCTTCTGTTAGCTTCAGTTAGCTCAGCACCCTCTATTAGCGTAGCATTTAAAGCTAAGGGGAGGCCAGTTGTTTCCACAGCCTCCCTTTGCTTAAACGCAAACAAAGGGTTTTTGGAAGCAGCAAAACTCACTGTGTTTGTGTGCTCATAGTTTAGCATATTATATTAGCTTAGCATTCAAGCTAAAGGAGGCTATGAAAACAGCATGCCAGCTCCCTCAGCTTAAACGATATGAAAGGTGACGAAAGCATCGAGCAAAAGCTATGCCAAAACTCACTGTGTGTGTGTGGTTCAGGTGCAGATCTACGAACTGGAGGAGCACAAGATCGAGACATGGAGAGGTGAGAACGCCAGACTGAGTGAAGAAGAAGAAAAAAAAGAAGTTTCCCTCAACAACAAGACGTGTGTGTGTGTGTTCTGTTAGCTGATCACCTTCTGTTAGCTTTGATGCTCAGAAAGGGTTATGGAAACAGCTAGCAGGCTACGCTACAACTCAGTGTATGTGTGTGTGTTCTGTTAACATAGCACCTTCTGTTAGCTTAGCATCAAAGCTAAGGGAGACTGTGTCCATAGCCTCCCTTATCATTGATGCTAAGAAAGTTTATGGAAGCAGCTAGCAGGCGACGCTAAATCTCACTGTGTGTGTGTGTGTGTGTGTGTGTGTGTGTGTGTGTGTGTGTTGGCAGAGCTCTACCTGCAGGAAACATTCAAACCTCTGGTCCACATCTCACCTGACGCCAGGTATGCTCACTGACCCACGCTTTAGCTTAGTATCTTCAATTAGCTTAGCGTTTAAAGCTATGAGGGCCATGAAATGCTCAGAAAGGTTATGGCTATGGTACATTTCACTGTGTGTGTGGGTGTGTTTGTGTGCATGTCGTTTTAGGTCAGCTTCTGTTAGCTTAGCATCTTGTTGCAGCTTAAAAACTAAGAACTGTTATGGCTACGGTAAATCCTACAATGTAAATGTGTGGTTTTGAGTGTGTGTGTCATCTTTGGTCGGGTTCTTCTGTTAGCTTAGCATATTCTATTGGCTTAAACGTTAAGAAAGGTTGTGGCTACGCTAAATCTCACTGTGTATGTGTATGTTGTTATAGTTTAGCTTCTACTGGCTTAGCATCTTCTATTGGAAACTGCTGGCTCAGCTGTTTAGCATATCTAAAGCTAAGGGAAGGCCGTTAGCTTTAAACGCTAAGAAAGGGTGCTGGCAAGCTGCGCTAACACCCACTGTGTGTGTGTGTTGGTTCTCAGTATTTTCGAGGCCGTCCACTCACTCATCAAGAACAAGATCCACCGACTTCCTGTCATCGACCCCGTCAGCGGCAATGCCCTCTACATCCTGACGCACAAGAGAATCCTCAAGTTCCTGCAGCTCTTTGTGAGTATTTATACCAGCGCCGGGTATCGGTACCGATCCCGGGTGTTGAGTGCAAGAGTTTATAATAGCGACAATTCAAGTCTGTGAAAATATTCACCAAAATTCCTCAGATAGTAAGTTAAAACTAAGGATATGCCGATACCAGTGTCGGGTATCGGTACCGATACTGGGGGTTGAGTACAAGAGGTTATTATAATTACAAATTTAAGTGGGTGAAAATATTAATCAAAATTCCTCAGATAGTAAGTTAAAACTAAGGATATGCCGATACCAGTGTCAGGTATCGGTACCGATACTGGGGGTTGAGTACAAGAGGTTACTGTAATTACAAATTTAAGTGGGTGAAACTATTAACCATAATTCCTGTAATAGAAATGTAAAACAAGAGATGCAGCGATACCAGTCTCGGACATTCCTACCGATACTGATAACAGCATCAGGTATCGACATAGATACTGGCATCAGTACCGATACCAATTACCGGTATTAGTAGCGATACTGGTATCAGTATCGATGCATCACTAGTTCAAACCAAAGCAGAACAGAGTTGAGTACGAGTGGAGTACTGAGACCCGGTGTCGGTACACCCTACAAAAATCTTCAAATCAATGGCACCAGAGTTAAAAACTTCCAGACTTACGTGTGTGTGTCTCTCTCTCTCTCTCTCTCTCTCTCTCTCTCTCTCTCTCTCTCTCTCTCTCTCAGGTGTGTGAGATGCCCATGCCAGCCTTCATGCAGCAGACCCTGGACCAGCTGTCCTTGGGAACCTACTCCAACATCGCCTACATTCAGCCGGAAACTCGGCTCAGCACCGCGCTGTCCGTCTTCACCCACCGCAGGGTCTCGGCCCTGCCCGTCGTCGACCACAGCGGTGGGTCACACGCACACACACACACACACACGCACGCACACACACCTACACAAACTAGTTCCTCTTGGTTCAGAAACGTCTTTTTGTGCTCATTGTCCCATGAGTGCATTAAAACCAACACTTGTATTACACCAGGGGTGTCAAACAAACGGCCCGCGGGCCAGATCAGGCCCACAAATAGTTTTTATTTTCCGGCCCGCGAGATGATTTTACGAAATATAAAAACTGCCATTTATCAATGAAAGAAAGTGCTGTTCTTAATGTGTCCACTTGGTGTCGCAATATCGTTTCTGCTTCGCAAAGAAACTCAATACTGGGGCTGAGCAAATCGGCACAAGTACAGCCACTCATTTCTCCTATTGGCTACCCTCATTGCCCCAGAATGTCTCCCACAATTGCTACCCTCATTACCCCAGAACGTCTCCTATTGGCTACCCTCATTGCCCCAGAACGTCTCCCATTGGCTACCCTCATTGTCCCAGAACGTCTCCTATTGGAGACCCTCATTACCCCAGAAGTCTCCTATTGGCTACCCTCATTACCCCAGAACGTCTCCCATTGGCTACCCTCATTGCCTCAAAATGTCTCCTATTGGATACCGTCATTGCCCCAGAACGTCTCCTATTGGCTACCCTCATTGCCCCAGAATGTCTCCCACAATTGCTACCCTCATTGCCCCAGAACGTCTCCTATTGGCTACCCTCATTACCCCAGAACGTCTCCTATTGGCTACCCTTGTTGCCTCAAAATGTGTCCTATTGGCTACCCTCATTGCCTCAAAATGTCTCCTATTGGCTACCCTCATTGCCCCAGAACGTCTCCTATTGGCTACCCTCATTGCCCCAGAACGTCTCCTATTGGCTACCCTCATTGCCTCAAAATGTCTCCTATTGGCTACCCTCATTGCCTCAAAATGTCTCCTATTGGCTACCGTCATTACCCCAGAACTTTTCCCATTGGCTACCCTCATTACCCCAGAACGTCTCCTATTGGCTACCCTCATTGTCCCAGAACGTCTCCTATTGGCTACCCTCATTGCCCCAGAACGTCTCCTATTGGCTACCCTCATTGCCCCAGAACGTCTCCTATTGGCTACCCTTATTGCCCCAGAATGTCTCCCACAATTGCTACCCTCATTGCCCCAGAACGTCTCCTATTGGCTACCCTCATTACCCCAGAACGTCTCCTATTGGCTACCCTTGTTGCCTCAAAATGTGTCCTATTGGCTACCCTCATTGCCTCAAAATGTCTCCTATTGGCTACCCTCATTGCCCCAGAACGTCTCCTATTGGCTACCCTCATTGCCCCAGAACGTCTCCTATTGGCTACCCTCATTGCCTCAAAATGTCTCCTATTGGCTACCCTCATTGCCTCAAAATGTCTCCTATTGGCTACCGTCATTACCCCAGAACTTTTCCCATTGGCTACCCTCATTACCCCAGAACGTCTCCTATTGGCTACCCTCATTGTCCCAGAACGTCTCCTATTGGCTACCCTCATTGCCCCAGAACGTCTCCTATTGGCTACCCTCATTGCCCCAGAACGTCTCCTATTGGCTACCCTTATTGCCCCAGAATGTCTCCTATTGGCTACCCTCATTGCCCCAGAACGTCTCCCATTGGCTACCCTCATTACCCCAGAACGTCTCCTATTGGCTACCCTCGTTGCCTCAAAATGTCTCCTATTGGCTACCCTCATTGCCTCAAAATGTCTCCTATTGGCTACCCTCATTACCCCAGAACGTCTCCTATTGGCTACCCTCATTGCCCCAGAACGTCTCCTATTGGCTACCCTCATTGCCTCAAAATGTCTCCTATTGGATACCGTCATTGCCCCAGAACGTCTCCTATTGGCTACCCTCATTGCCCCAGAACGTCTCCTATTGGCTACACTTTTTTTGTCAAAAGCGACTAGCGACAAATCTAGCGACTTTTCGTTATGACGTCATCTGGTGACTTCTTGCAACAGCCAATAGCGACTTTCCTTTCTGAGGAGTTGGCAACACTGATGCAGAGTGCTCAAAGAACACGAACAAAGTAAAACAAAGAAAACAACTGGAAGTTGTTCTTATTTTTACGTTATTATTACCATGCCATGATTTTACCGGTCCGGCCCGCTTGGGAAGAGATTTTCCTCTATGTGGCCCCTGAACCAAAATGACTTCGGCACCCCTGTATTAGACGATGGCTGTGACGCTCTAACTTCCTGCTGCCGGCCTATCTCTCTCTCTCTCACACACACACACACACACACACCTTTCCAGGGTCGCAAGCATGCTAGCAGCCACGCAAACGTGAATAAACGGAGGGACACACACAAAACTGAACACAGTGAGGTTGATTGTGTGTCAAGAACAACACACCAGCTACAAATGACCAGACTGCAGTCTCCCCATTAAAAGGTGAAAATTGAAACAACAAAAAGCGATTTGGAAGCCTCCCGTTTTACAAAAGAGTTAGCAAACTTTAACTGGCACGACTCCCGGTCAACCTTAACGCGGACCTCTGAGGGCTTTGTGTTCCGAAGTAACTCGAAGCAGAAGTTCGACTCTGTCGTTTATCCACAGCGTCTTTCCACCAGCGACCTTTCTTTCTGTTCTCAGTAGTGCTCGTGTTGTTAGCGAGGCGAGCTACTGCTCCTTTAAACACGGCGCACTCCAGGTGGTCTTCTTCTTCCGCCTTCAGGGAGTAAAGTCACGGCGCCAAACCAGGCCTGGCATAGGTACTACACCGTTTCAGCGTTTCCATGTAAATGGGAAAATTTTTGAAGACGGCTTCGTGTAAACACATTTATTTTGTTTTTATTAAATAATAATTAAATTATTATTTAATAATAATTCAAACGCCGAAGTTATTTTTTTTCCGTAGTTACACAGCAAGGCGTATGTTCATACACATGAACTTTCCTCTAAGGGGCCGTGTACACTGGGACGGAGGAAGAACACAACCACTTCTTATCCATGCCGAAACTGGTATCGGTACCGATACCCAATACTGGTATCGATATCGTTGCATCCCTATATACTTTATTTGATACAGGCTCCACTGACGAGTGGAGTGCTCAACCCCAGTATCGGTACCAATGTTGATATCGGTGTCGATACTAATATCGGCGCTGACACTGGTATTGGCATCAGTACCGATACCAGTGCGGATACAGGTATCAATGCGGGTATGGGTAATGGTGTACGGTTACCGATACTGACTGTGGTGTATCTGCAGGTAAGGTGGTGGACATCTACTCCAAGTTCGACGTGATTGTGAGTAAATTTTAAAAAAAAAAAAAAAAGCACTTCAAGTTGTGTTGTTCAGTGTCGGGGGGGCGGGGGCGGGGGCGGCGTGGGAAACCCCAGCGTTCCCGTGTGTGTGTTTGCGTGCAGAACCTGGCGGCGGAGAAGACCTACAACAACCTGGACGTGACGGTGACGCAGGCGCTGCAGCACCGCTCGCAGCACTTTGAAGGCGTCATGAAGTGCAGCAAGGACGAGACGCTGGAGACCATCGTGGACCGCATCGTCCGGGCCGAGGTCTCACAGCACATTCCTGTTTATCTGCCCAAGTGGGGACAGCGGATCGCCTAGACACACACACACACACACTGACAAATACACTCAGGACACCCACTCGTGTGATATGAAGGTGTTACAAACTGTGCGTCGTTTTAGTCGGCGTCTTCTGTTAGCCTCTGTTAGCCTTGGCTCCTTCTATTAGCTTCGATTAGCTTCGCATTGAAAGCCAAAGGGAAGCAGCTGGCTAGCTGTTTCCACACAGCCGGGCCTTAGCTTCGATGCAAAGCGAGGGTCATGAAAGCTTCTACCAGGCTACGCTACAACTCCCTTAGCTTAATGCTAAAAAAAAAAAAAAAAGTTATGGAAGTTACTTGCAAGCTATCCTAAAACTCCCGAAAACTCCCTTAGCTTAATTGTTCGGAAAAGTTATCGTGCTAGATAGCTGTGCTGAAACAACTCTGTGTGTGTGTGTGTGTGTGTGTGTGTGTGTGTGTGTGTGTGTGTGTGTGTGTGTGTGTGTGTGTGCGTGCGTGCAGGTCCACAGGCTGGTGGTTGTAGATGAGGAGTCTCGCATCATCGGCATCGTCTCCCTGTCGGACATTCTGCAGGCCCTGGTGCTGACACCTGCTGGTGAGGAGCAGCACTGCAGCTGCTGCTGCTGCTGCTGCTGCTGCCGCTGCCCTGACTCTCTCACTGTCTGTCTGTCTGTGTGTGTGTGTGTGTGTGTGTGTGTGTAGGTCTAGGCAGGAAGGAGTCCCTCCCGTCACATCTAGTGACACCTGGACTGGACCAGGAGCTCAAGGCGAAGACGGAGGAGCAGTCGGAACTGGGTTTAGACCTGGGACAGTCAGACCAGGACCCGGTCCGGGATGAGGTCCAGGACAGGGACCAGGGACAGGAACAGGAAACTGTTCCAGAGGCAGGAAATGACCCAGAGCTGGAGCAGGAGGAGGACCAGGGCCTGGAGCTGGGCAAGAATCCAGACCAGGACTTGCATCCAGAACCAGAAAGCAGCCCAAAGGGTGAAGCGGAGCTGGAGCAGGACCTGGAAGAAGGATTAGAGCTCAGCACTGAACTGAGTCCAGACCTGGACCAGGGCCAGGACCAGGACCAGATCCTGGACCAGGAGCTGGACAACAATCCAGACCAGGACCAGGAGCAGGACAACAATCCAGATGTGGCCCAGGAGCAGGACCAATGCCGGGACCAGGAGGAGGACCAGGACCAGGTCATGGACCAGGAACTAGACAAGAATCCAGACCAGGACCAGGAACAGACCTCAGACCAGCAACCGGATCAGGATCAAGGCCTCACAGACACAGACACTACCGAGTCCTGCCAGCAGGGGGAGCCAGAGGGCGACAGTGAGGGAGGGAGACTGGCGAGCTCCACCACAGGAGAAGATTGCCTGTAATTGGCCAGCCGGGCAGCAGATAAATCGTCCATTAGCAGCAGCACCCATAGTCAGGTCGTTAGTCTGCCTAGCAACAGCCCTGCTGCTGCCTCCTGGTCTGCCTAGCAACAGTAAAATGAACTTTATTTAAAGAAACGAAGGAGCTTTTTTCTTCTAGAAACAGTCATTTTGCTTTTATGATGATTATTGAACCGCACTGGCACCCCCCCACACATCTCCTGGTGATGTCACAAAGGGGCGTGTCCGACAGTCCCTTGAGCCATTTTGTGACAGAATCAGTTTGTGAGTATTGAGAAACTCTAAAGCTGATGTGATTATTGATGATATTTGTGTATTGAAATGTTTTATAGGTACAAAAAGTAATGTTAGCTGTCCAATCAACACACACACACACACACACACACACACTGTCGTATTTATTTAGCGTGTTTAGCGGGCCTCTAGAGGGGCACTCACACTGGACAGGTTGCACTGATGATTTATATCCAGAATAAATAAAAATGTAATCGTAAACCTTCCAATCTTACTTTTTTATTTATTTATTTATTTTTAAGTTCATCAGCAGAAAAAAAAACAAAAAAAAAACAAAACACATCGGGTGTCCCTTCAACCCATTGAGGTGGTGGGAGGGTGGGGGGGGGGGTTCAGAGGAACTCTGGGAAATGAAATGCAGCTTGAAAAAGGGAAACAGGAAGTGGTGCATCCAGCTGGGAGGAAGTGATGAGATGCTTTTAAAATGAGGACACACAATTTAATGTTCCACTTGCGAATACAAAAAAAGATCTTAATGATTTGACAATTCATTTTGAAACGCTAAAAGCTAGCCACGTCCTAAATTAGCAACAAGACTAAAAGTTATCGACGCTCAACCTTTAATCGAGCTAGCTAAAGACCCCGCTAGCTGTCTGGCTAGCTGACGACCTCTGAGACTGTCGCTTTAGCGGGGAGTTAGCTTGACAGCGAAGACATCGCAAAACGTTTTACGGTGGGGTGCTAACGATGCTAACGACGCTAGCGGTGTTTCCCGCTTCCAACACACACACACACACACACACACACACTTTTGGGTTGAGGTAAAAATATCTTCCTGAAAAATACATGAAGGTCCCTCAGTGAATCTGGTCCATGAGGTAGAAAGAAGGAGAAGGAGAAAGAAGAACAAGATTGAGGAGAAAAATATAGAGTAGGAAAAGAAAAGAGGAGAAGAAGAAAAGGAAAAGAAAGAAAGAGGAGAACGAACATTCAACCAACAAAAGAGGAGAAGAGAGAGTAAGAGAGAAGAAGACGTGGCCGTCCCATTGCAACATTGGCACTTCGGTCTAATAACATTAATAAAGAAAAAAAAAAAAACTTTATTGACAATTTCCAAGATGGAAGTGGAGTCTCGCTGTAACGTTGTTTCAAGTAAGTACACACACAAAAAAAACCTCCATTGTGGGAAGTCGTCTCGGCAACGCAGTATAAAAAAAAAAAACTCCAACAACCGACTGTTTCTAAATAGTCTGTGAGGTATCTGAAGTTCACCAGCAGCAGCAAAAAAAAAAAAAAAAAAACACAAAAAAAACGTCCTGCTTCCCTTGAACGCATCGTCTCTCTTTTAGTCTCCCTGCTGCACTGGACCAGAGGTTTGACTTGACAACATAAACACACACACACACACTTAGCTGCCTAATAAAGAAAGTGGACGAAGAAGAGCCTACTTCAGACACATACTGAGCTTAAGCATAGCTTGCTAGCCTTTTTCAATAACCTTTCTTAGCAATTAAAGCTAAGGGACCTTTAGCATAGCTTGCTACCTGCTTCCATAACCTACCTTAGCTTAAATGTTAAGCTAATAGAATGTGCTAAGCTAACCGAAGCTAACAGAAGAAGCTGACTTAAAATGACACAAATACACACGCACACACAAACACTGAGTTTTAGCGTAGCTGCTACCTGCGTCCAGAACCTTTCTTAACATTTAAAGCTAAGGCAGTTTTAGCATAGCTTGCTAGCTGCTTTCATAAACTTCCTGAGCGTTTAAAGCTAAGGGAGTTTTAGCATAGCTTTCTAGCTGCTTCCATAACCTTCCTTAGCATTTAAAGCTAACCTATGAAAACAGCTGTGTCCATAGCCACCCCTTAGCTTTAAACGCTAAGCTAATAGAAGGTGCTGAGCGAACTGAAGCGAACAGAAGAAGCTGATCTAAAACAACACACACACAACCCTTGTTATCCCCGCTCCCTTCACACACACACAAACACAGTAAGCCCCGCCCCTTAAGCTACCTGAGTTTTAAGTTACCAAAGTCAAGCCCTCCTTCCCGCTGACCTTACTTCCTGTTTGGAGAGCTAACTAGCTAACGGCATGTTTCCCTGAGCCATGAGGGTGAGTGAGCAGTAGGGGGCGCTGTAGGGGTGTGTATGTGTATGTGAGAGAGAGAGAGAGTGTGTGTGTCCGTGGTCCTTAGCAGGCACTGCTGCATCTACTGTCCTCAATGGGCAGATAAACGAGAATGCGTGTGTGACCTGCTCATGGGCTGGACTTTGAACAGCAGGAGGGGGAGGGGCTATCAGGTGGGCGGGGCCTGCAGGTTGGAGGTAGACGGGGCCAGCATGTTGGAGGTAGACGGGGCCAGCAGGTTGGAGGTAGGCGAGGTAGAAGGGGCCAGCAGGTTGGAGATAGGAGGGGCCAGCAGGTTGGAGGTAGAAGGGGCCAGCAGGTTGGAGGTAGGCGGGGCCAGCAGGTTGGAGGTAGGCGGGGCCAGCAGGTTGGAGGTAGGCGGAGCCAGCAGTTCGGATGAGGTTGGCGGGGCCAGCAGGCGACCAATCAGGGATAGCCGTTCCTCCACGCAGCCGGCCGACAGCCGGGCCTCAGCGTCCTGGTCCCAACACTCCTCAGCCATCTCACACACCTGGAGGAGACCCTGCAGGGGGCAACAGAGAGCAGACTGAGAGTGTGCGTGTTGTGGGCATTTATAGGTGGTTCTGGGTGGTGCTTGGTGGTTCTGTGGTGGTTCTGGGTGGTTGGCTCATACGCTGTGTCTTAGCCACTCGTCCTTGAACTCCGGTCTCATCTTCTGGTGGACGACAACCTCCTGCAGCTCCTCCAGCGACGGATGCTGACCCACCTGCTCCTCGAAGGGCAGCAGGTACTCACCCACCGGGCCTGCGCGCGCGAGCACACACACACACACACACATACACAGACACGTACACACACAGGCACACAGAGTTGGTCCAGCATTATTGTGCGTGTGTGAGTGTCGTGTTAGGTCAGCTTCTCCAGTTAGCTTCGGTTAGCTTAACATCTTCCGTTAGCTTAAACGTTACGAAGGATTACTATTGTGTCTCCTAATTATATAAAAATGAGGAGAGTTGTTGCCTGGAGATAAATGAGCTTTAATAGCATCGCTCTGATAACTTCGCAACAGGCAAAAACAGACTGACTTGAATCTGGTAGTTCACACGCTTCATCCTTTTCCGAGCTCCCCCTAGTGGGCCACTCCTAAATCATCCTATTGTCTTAACTGAATACATAACAATTATTAAAAGCTACTTGCAAAACTACACTGAATCTCAATCTGTGTGTGTGTGTGTGTGTGTTCAGCTTTGATGCGACGCTAAGAAAGGTTATGGAAGCAGCTAGCAAGCTACGCTGAAACTCACTCTGTACTGTACGTGTGTGTGTGTGCGTTCTGTTCGCTTAGCATCTTCTATTAACTTAGCATGTAAGCTATTTAAGCAGCTGTTCCCATAGTCTCCCTTAGCTTAAACGCTAAGAAGGGCTGCGGTAACTCCTAGCAAGCTACGCTGAAACTCACTATGTGTGTGTGTGTGTGTGTGTGTGTGTGTGTCTGTGTGCATGCGTGCACTCGAGCTACCGTCGGCGGCGCCGCAGCGGGACACCAGCTCCCACAGCACCAGGCCAACGGCGTACATGTCGATCCTCAGGAAGGCTTCGCGCTGGAAGCTGATGGCGCCATCTAGCACCTCGGGGGCCATGTAGCGTCTGGTGCCCACCTGATGGAAACACACACACACACACAGTCAGTTTTAGCGTAGCTGCTTGATGCTTCCATAAACTTTCATAGCGTTTAAGCGATCACTTAAACAGTAAGGGCCAGATCCACAAAGCCATAGACCGGCTTTTACGCCAGAAAATCCGTGTAAATAGCACCAAAAACAGTAAAAGTCGCGGTACTGCAGGTAAGAACCCCAATTTGCCGCCCCAAAAATAAATAAATGACGGCCTGTGAAATGGCTGACGGGACGACCTTTGACACCCCTCCTCACCTGTCCGTGCGTCAGTCCCGGCGGCTCCCTGGGCACGAAGCAGACGGCGAGGCCGAAGTCTGCAATGACGGCGGTGAGGTCCCCACGCAGCAGGATGTTCTTGCTCTTAAAGTCCCTGAGGGGGCACAAACAGACACACACACACACACACACACACAGAAATCAGGGTTCTAGCTCCCAGTAGCAGTAGTAGTAGTAGAAATAGTAATAGTAATAGTAGCAGTAGTAGTAGTGGTAGTAGTAGTAGTAGCAGTAGTATCAAAAGTTGTAGTAGTAATAGCAGCAGCAGTAGTAGTAGTATCAGTAGTAGGAGAAGCAGTAGCAGCAAGTAGCAGTAGTAGTAGCAGTAGTAGTAAAAGTAGTAGCAGTAGTAGCAGTAGTAGTAGCAGTGGTGGTGGCAGCAGTGGTAGCAGTGGTGGTGCAGTGGTGGCAGCAGTGGCAGTGGTGGTAGCAGTGGCAGTGGTAGTAGCAGTGGCAGTGGTGGTGGTGGCAGCAGGCAGCAGGTAGTGGCAGTGGTGGTGGTAGTGGTGGCAGCAGTAGCAGTGGTAGTAGCAGTGGTGGTGGTGGTGGTAGTGGCAGCAGTGGTGGCAGTGGTGGTGGCAGTGGTGGCAACAGTGGCAGTGGTGGTGGCAGCAGTAGTAGTGGTAGTAGCAGTGGTGGTGGTGGTGGTGGTAGCAGTAGTGGTAGCAGTAGCAGTAGTAGCAACAGTGGACCACCAGTGGTAGCAGTGGCAGTTCACCTGTGTGCAGTGGTAGCAGTGGCAGGGTTTGCAGCCCCGGCCCACCTCCTGGTGCAGGTGGTTGCAGCAGTGCCACCTGTGCTGCATGGGGTTTGCGGCTCCTCCTGGTGCAGGTGGTTCAGGCCACGGCTCATGGAGGCGGCGATGTGCCAGAGCTCGGACCAACTGACCACGTTGCCCTTCAGAAAGTCTCCCAGGGAGCCCTGCAGTGGGGCAGCAGCCAATCAGCACCTCGGCCCCGCCCACCACCACCACACACACACACACACACACAGGTCCGGCCTCCTCCTCACCCTCTCGTAGAAGTGGGTGATGAGCCACAGCTGCTCCTCCTCCGGGGGCCCTCGACGCTCCGCACCCAGCAGGAGCAGCAGGTTCTCGTGTCTCATCCCGGGAGTGAGGAGCACCTCCAGCTCCCTCTGCCACGACTCCTGGTCCTGGAAGAGGCGGAGGAGGAGGATAAGGGAGAGAGAGAGAGGAGGAGGAGGAGGAGGTGGTAGAGGAGGAGCAGGAAAAGGAAGAAGAGGAGGAGCAGTTCAATCATGGTTCAGTCCAGCAGCCTCAGTAGCAGATGATGAAGATGACGATGACGATGGCGATGATGATGAAGGAGGTAACGGGACCTGGATGCTGAAGACCTTGACGGCCACGTAGTCGCTGTTCGTCCGGGCCTTCCACACGGAGCCGTAGCGCCCCCTTGCTGCCACCTCCAGCAGCTGCAGGGGCCTCGGCCCCAGCAGGGGGGCGGCGGGAGGAAGAGGAGCACGGTCCTGGTGGACGGCGTCAAACGTAAACACGAGTGTTGGTTTTGCTGCATTCAGCAGACAATGAGCGCAACGAGACGCTTTCTGAGACCAAGGGGAGCCCGGTGAGGGAGCTACCGGCGAACTACGTGCGCGTACCTCGGCGATGTCCACGTGTCCGTACCCTGGCTTGCGGCGGCGGTAAATCCAAATGACGGTGAGCAGGACAGAGCTCAGTACGGCGACGGGCAGCAGCGCCTTCCACACACTGACACTGGGAGGAGCTGCCTTCAGTACTGACACACACACACACGAAGATGGCAGAATAGTCAGGTAGCGGTAGACACACGCACACACATTCTCGTTTATCTGCCCAGTGAGGACAGTGGACGTAGAAGTGCCTGCTTTAGACCACACACACACACACACACGCACACACACACACACACACACACACACACACACACACACACACACACACACACACACACACACACACACACACACACACACCGGGGATGTGTGTGAAGTGCTCGTTGCACAAGTGTCCTTCACAGCAGCAGAAGAAGACCTGAGGACTCTCCTCCGTGGCAACACACTCCTGTCTGGACACACACACACACACACACACAGCAAAAATTAGCACGTATGCTAAAGACGCTAAAGCAAAAGTTTTCCGTACTTGACAATGTGTTTGTGGCGGTAAAATGATAAACCGCGGTAAAAAGTCCGATGGTTAGTCGTACCGTTTCAAATTTTAAATTATCGTGAAAACTGTGTTTGATTACCGCGGTTTTAACAATGCGGATGTTTTGATTGTGAGCCTGGCGGACTACCTCCGAAGTCTGGGACTGTTTTGCGTACTGCAAGGGTGCTGAGGGGAAACTTGCCGAGGATGACCTACCTCGGCGAAGGGTGGAAACACGTCTAATTTGATCAGCCATCTCCATCACCACCACCCGCAACTATACAGCGAGTTGAAGGTGAGTTAACTTTTAGCCGAATGCATGATGTGACGCTGCTTCAGAATTGGGGCACAATAATTATACTAGAGATGTATTGTTCGGTCCGTTTCTGCCTCGGCACAATGCTAGCTTCGCTGCTAAAGCTGTAAACTCCGTCGTAGCTCCGGATGCCGATGTTATGCCGAAAGCCGTTCACCTGTCGATATGTGTTCCCCTTACTTTAACCTGCACCCAACCTTAAACCGAACTCCAACCAGTCGTCCTTTAAGTTACTTAACCTGGCTCCGTGTTTACCTTAGCATAGAGGAATCACTGCAACGCATTTTGTTTTTACAGGAATAACGTTTAGCGCCTTGTGTGACTGTGAGTGATGATAATTTATTTATTTATTTTCATTTAAATGTTTATGCACATTTGGTTTGTTCTTTCCACAGTTGTGTTTATTGTTATTTTAATGTTTCTGCAAACAGAAATTACATTGTGCTTGTTCTTCTATTTGTTTTTTGTTTTTTAAATAAAACTTGGTTAAATGATTTGTGTTCAGTGTGTGTATAATAACTTTAAAAAAAAAAAAAAAACAAAACGTTTTGAGCACATTTCAACAATGCCGTGATAATAATGAGTATCATTATTTTGGTCACAATAATCGTGATGTGAAATTTTCATACCGTTACGTCTCTAGTCCATATATATATAAAAAAAATGAATCAGCTTCTTCTGTTAGCTTCGGTAGGCTTAGCACCTGCAATTAGCTCAAATGTTAAGAACGGTTACGGAAGCAGCTAGCGAGCAACGTAAAAATCAAAGCATGCGTGTGTCTGTGTGTGTCCATGAGTGTGTGTCAGCTTCTTCTGTGTGTTGGTCAGTTTCTTCTGTGTGTGTGCCAGCTTCTTCTGTTAGCTTTGGTTACCTTTGCATCTTCTATTAGCCTAATGTTTAAGCTAAGGGAAGGCTATGGAAACAAATGAAACAGCTGTTTCCATAGCTTAGCTAAGCTTCCTTAGCTTTAAACACGAACAAAGGGTGAGGGAAGTAGCTAGTAAGCTACGCTAACCGGTCATAGCAGTTGAAGTCGTCCAGCCAGCAGCCCATCTTGAGCAGCTCCACGCCGCCGGAGTCGTTCGTCCAGGAGGCGAAGCAGTGGGAGCGCTTGTCCTGCTCGCCCTGGCAGCCCTCTAGGCTGCTCCGGTTCATCCGCTCCACCTCCTGGTCTTTGTTGTAGTACAGGCACTGCAGTGGGTCGGCTGAGGGTGGGGTTAAGAGATGCACCGTTAGTACTTTTGGTTTTTACAGAAACAGTAGTCATACTGACAATCATTGCAAATAGGGGAAGCACCGATACTGATAACAGCATCGGTATCAGTCCCAATACCGGGGTCGAGTACTTGACTCGTACTCTACTTTGTTTTGCTTTGATTTCAACTAGGGATGCACCGATACTACTAGCAGTATTGATACTGATATCTAGGGCTGAGTACTCGTACTTTACTTTGTTTTGCTTTGGTTTTCACTTGGGATGCACCGATACCACTGTTTTAACACAATGACTAGAGTACAGGTACTTACATTTTAGTACCCCCCCATACCGATACCGAGGATTTAGTAGGACCTATGTACATCATAGAGTTACTTTTTTCCACAGATGTTGTGTTATTTGAACCTCAGCAGGGTTTTCTAGAACAAGTTTCACAGCAGTACAAACACACATTGAACACAATACTGTCATATACGTACATGTACAACTGGTATCGGTGTTGTGGTATCAGTACGTAGTGTTTTACGAGTACAAGTAGAGTACTTAACCCAGGTATCAGGACTGATTCCTGATACTAATATCATTATCGTGGTATTGATATTGGTATCGGTGTGGTGGTATCGACACGTATTCTACAAGTTCGAATAGAGTAGTCAACCCTGGTATTGCTACCGATATCGGTGTCGGTAATGGTGCTGGTATCGATATCAGTGCATACCTTGTTCAAAGAATTTCCAGCTGTCAACCCCCATAGGCCAACATCACACTTGCAACCAGCAACCATCACCATGTTTCTCTTCTTCCTTCTCAAGAAGGTTGCACATGTTTTAGCCAATCTGTGCATCAAGTGTTGCAAAGCAACAGTTTGAGAGACACGTGGGCTGTGTCTCAATTCAGGGTCTGCATCCTTCGTCGGAGGACCCGGGCCGACGGAGGACGAACCCTAAGCCGCCTCCCCGGTAACCAAATGGGAGGGTCAAGCTTTCGGCATATTTCCTGGTTGCTTCACCGCCGTTCCCTCCTACTGGCCAACCCCGGCAGTGACGTTTTCATAGCATCAAGCTAACCATCGGTTCGCCAACCCACCGTGACGTTGCATGTTCAAATAAGTGAAAACCATCTCATTGCGCTCATCGTCCTGAAAGCGCAATACGATGACGATCAAGTGCGAAAAACACTTGCTGCTGGAGAAAATGAAAACGACAACAGAAGTTGTTACGCACAAATTCACGACAAAGCTGCCACAGGAAGTTGTCTCAATAAGTTACTGGCTCCTAGCTCACTGTGTGTGTGTGTGTGTGTGTGTGTGTGTGTGTGTGTGTGTCCACACGCACACACGCACACAGACACGCACCACAACAACCTAACAACTGATGTCACTTCTGACGGGTTCAGTGTCAGAGTGTTCTCATGACCTCTGACTCTTGGTCACAGACTCTCTCTCTCTCACACACACACACACGCACAGCTGCAACAGCCCAGACATGGGACATGTCAAAAACCCCTGTGTGTGTGTGTGAGAGAGAGAGAGAGAGAGAGACTTTATTATGCAAAATGAACACATACATATCATTAGGAGCTTTTGTGTGCTCCAGACATAAAAGGTCAGAGGTCTCACACACACACACACACACACACACACACACACAGCCTGACGGATGCGTGTGTGTGTGTGTGTGTGTCCAGAAAACTTCTGCCCCCACCGCCTCACTCCAGACACCCATCCCCCGCCACACACACACACACACACTGGGTTCTCTCTCAGTGTGAATTAACAGGTTAGCAATTAGCAGGTTAGATTGGGGAACCACCCCGCCAAAAACAACTGTTGGTTATGTGACCGCTGCTTGATATACATCACTGGAACTACATTAACATCAATGGAACTACATCAACCTGGAAACTTACAACCGTCAAAGGAAGGAGGCAGAGAAGAAGAAAAAAGGTGAAGAAGAAGATGACTTAGAAAGGAGTAGAAGTTGATAGAGGAAGAAGAGGATGGAAGAGAAAAGACAGAAGAATAATGAGGAGGAGAAGGGAGCGGAGGAAAGAGGGTGAAGGAGAAAGAGAAGAAAAAAGGAGAAAGAAGAAGAAGTCAAAGACGAAGGAGAAGAACCTCCCTCCCTGTGTTGCTCACCTGCACACAGAGTTGCGAGCACAAGTGTGCACGTCAGCCACAAGGGCTGCATGGTCCCTCAGCAGCAGCAGCAGCAGCAGCAGCAGCAGCAGCAGATCCGTCCTCCAGCCGGTTCCTGCTCCGTTTGTTGCCCCTCGCTCCTCCAGGGGGCTGATGAGAGCAACCCACCGGAAGTAAAGTGACATCAGCTCCAGCGAACCGCTTCCTCTTTCAAAATAAAATGAAAAGAAAATAAAAGCCCCTGAAACTTTTTTTTTTTTTTTTCAAAATCTCACAAGAAAAAAAAAAAAAACCTACCACCACCCCTGGTGGCTGCTGGCGATGTTGTACAGTACACTATAGTACAGTACAGTACACTACACTACATTACAGTGACCTCACAGTAAAGTACAGTACACTACATTGCAGTACTCTACATTACAGTACAGTACATTACAGTACAGTAAAGTACACTACTGTACAGTAACGTACAGTACAGTACACTACACTACACTACAATGCAGTGCACTACAGAACACTACAGCACACAGCACAGTACACTACACTACACTACAGTACATTATAATCCAATACAGTACAGTACACTACGCTACAATATACTACACTACAGTCCAGGGGATGCAGGCACCTCTTTGTTCTCTATGAAAGGCTCCATTTGGGATGTGATTCGCTTTCATTTTGAAAGTCTCAACAGGAAGTCTGGTGTTTCTTGCACCTGCAGCTTGACGATGGATGGAGGTCCCTGAGTTTAACTAAACCCAAGAAGGCTCCCCCCCACACACACACACACACACACACACACACAAATCATGTGAACACGTTTTAATATAACTGGAAAATTGTAGGCAAATTCAACCTGGGACTTTAGTTTCATAATATTTTTTTCTAAAAAAAAAAAAAACATGTAAAAGATACACAGCTGTTAAATTTTTTAACGCTATCCAAACTTTCAGCATTAGTCTCGTGTCGCTGTGAAAAATAAATTAATAAATCATTGAACTGATTGTGTCATACAAAATGCTGGTATTAAAAATATAGTAATTGCACTACTGATCTTTGCATATACTGACAGCAATATGCGTTCATAATCACTCATCAAAATGTAGTAGAAGTAGTAGCTTTTATTGTCATTGTATAACCGTGCACACAACGAAATTGGGAGCGCAGCTCCAACCAGTGCATAATAAAACAAGGATTAAGATAAAATATACACATATATAGCAATGCTAAGAATAGCTGCAATGTACAACAAGTAAATAAATGGAAGTGTAAAATAAAACAACCAGCCAATTACAGAAAATTTTAACTCAGTTATTTAAATTACACAGTTATTGCACAAGGGTAGTTGATATTGCACAAGTATGTATGTTTGTTTATTACTCAGTGAGCGCGTGTGTTTAACGAGCTGATGGCTCTGGGGAAAAAGCTCTTTCTGAGTCTGTTGGTTCTGGTTTGGCCAGAGGGCAACAGGTGAGAAAGGTGGTGGTTGGGGTGGGAAGAGGATTGTCTGTAAGCTAAATTGAAATGGCTCAAAGGTACTGCATAAAGGCAACCCAAATGAGATGTTTTACAAAGGAAGTAAAATAATTGAATTCCGAACAAAGTGTAGATAAACAATCCAGAATATCCAATCTCAGCCCCTTCATGGATGAGCACGGCCTCACGAGGGTCGGAGGCAGACTTCAAAAGGCAAATGTGACTTTAGCGCGGGGAACATCCATGCATTCTTTCAGACAAAGACGCATTCACAGAGCTGCAAATAAAGAAATAACATGCTGACGCAAACCAGGCAGCATTTCTGGATATTAAAGGGAAGGCAAGTAACAAAGAAAATTGTAAATGGTTGTCTGATCTGCAGAAGATTTAAAGTCAAACATGTAGAGCAAATTACTGCTCGACAAACCAAAGAAAGAATCACTGAAACTTCTGAAACAATCAGAATTGATTTTGCAGGTCCACTGTTTTATAAACCAAATCACAGGAAGGCGTATTTAGCTTTATTTACCCTGCGCCGTTACTAGGGCGATTCATTTGGAGTTGGTGAGTGATTTAAGTACTGAGCTTTCAAAAGATGCATATCAAGAAGAGGCATATGTTGAGTGATTTATTGAGATAATGCAGGGACATTCAAAAGGACCTCAGAAGAACGAAAGGCTCTGTGGACCATATTGAAACCTCCTCTGAGAGGTTTCAGTGGAGGTTCATTGTTGAAAAATCTGCATGGTGGGGTGGAATGTGTGAGAAACTTGTCAGGCCCGTAAAGATGTGCATCAAGAAGCTCCTAAGAAAGGCCATGCTTGGCTATGAGGAATTCCAAACTGTACTGACTGAAGTGAAGGCAGTAGTCAATTCTAGGCCTCTGACCCTACCTGCACACTGATCACAAGGACGTATCTCCCCTTCACGCCAGCTCACTTCCTCATTGGAGAGAGGTTGACTTCGTTACTCCCACCAGCAGCCACAAGTGAGTCCCATTCACTCAAAAGCAACAAAATCATTCTCACTAAAAGGAAATAATAGGGAGAAAGATTGATCAACTTACTCTGGTTTGCCCCCTCCGGGTCGGTGGAGAGACCCTGCCTCAGGTGGAGGAGTTCAAGTATCTCGGGGTCTTGTTCACGAGTGAGGGGAGGATGGAGCGCGAGATCGACAGGCGGATCGGTGCGGCGTCTGCAGTGATGCGGTCGTGGTGAAGAAGGAGCTAAGTCGATCTACGTTCCCACCCTCACCTATGGTCATGAGCTTTGGGTAGTGACCGAAAGAACAAGATCGTGAATACAAGCGGCTGAAATGAGTTTCCTCCGCAGGGTGGCTGGGCTAGAGCACCCTGAGGGACAGGGTGAGGAGCTCAGTTACCTGGGAGGAGCTCGGAGTAGAGCCGCTGCTCCTCCGCATCGAGCGTGGCCAGCTGAGGTGGCTTGCAGAATTTTTGGCAACTCAGAAGAGTACAGGACAATTTTCGTTGTGAATTTTTGATTATTATTTTATTTGTTTATGTCGCATGGTCACTGCATTGACTAATGATTTAAATTTCAGCACTTTGGTTTGTCCAGAAGATGGGGACAAAACCTCGCAATCGTTAATTGGGAAAGCACCATGGACAGCGCGCACTGGGATGCACCTGCGGTGAGCAGTGCCAACGGTGTCAATAAAGTTGCAGGCGAAGCCCTGCCCACAAAATGTTAGGACTAAAGAAACACACAGTCTGGCGCAGGCCTACCTTGTTAGGTTTGTTTGA
This sequence comes from Thamnaconus septentrionalis, assembly GCA_009823395.1. Classification (NCBI taxonomy): domain Eukaryota; kingdom Metazoa; phylum Chordata; class Actinopteri; order Tetraodontiformes; family Monacanthidae; genus Thamnaconus; species Thamnaconus septentrionalis. The sequence goes on along the minus strand of CM020520.1, from coordinate 14,825,910 downwards.
AAGAAATTCATTTACCTTAGAATTGTAAATCAATAGGAAATAAATTAATCACTGTGAACTCGAAGATTTGGATTTATTTGAAAGTCAACATCACATCATGCCCAGTGAGCCCGGCGTTGGGTTCTTAAACATGGTGTGCAGGTCACCCATGAATGAACACAGCTGTTTTTGTAATCCAATATTTCTCCATTTTCTTCTCTGTAAATTGAATTTCACACCATGTCGTATAAAAGTTTTCGTCACCTCGGCCAAGTGCTGGTTCTTTGTTGATTCTGAGACCTCTAGGTATCCTCCGGTTGTGGCAATAATCGGCGAGTGTCAAACCATGTAAGTGTGAGAATACTTTGCGCTTCAACAACTTTATATATGTATAAAGTTGTTGTATATATATATATACATATATATATATATATATATATATATATATATATATACATACATATACATATATATATATATATATGTGTGTATGTGTATATATATATATATATATATATATATATATATATATATATATATATATATATACACAGGGTAGAGACAAGAAGGGAAATTTGCCACTGGCCCAGGTCAACGTCAGGTATCGATCCCCATAATTGCGAAAAAAAAAGAACAATTTGATTTAAAAATCTTTATTTTTTTGAAGTACTTTTACAAAAGTGCAGCAAAAAGGTGCAAATACATTAATCAAGAGTTAAAATACACTCATTCCAACAGTGCATTACTCAAGTAAAACAATGTTTTTCCTCCATCTCCTCCTCAGTTGGCTGATTTTTTTGTGTTGAGTTGAACTGCTGCTTTAAGTTATTTTAGAACACAAAGCCTTAAAAGGTCCATGTTAAGGTTGCCAGTAAAAGTTTGCTAACTTTTTTGTCATTTAGGTTTCCTGCCTCAATATGCCAGTCCGCTGAGCCAAAAGAAAATCAATGAAAAGTAAAACAGGAGGTGATCGCTGATGTGTTTATTTTCACTTTGCACACAATCAACGATTGATACACGAGCACCGCGTGTTATTGTTCACTCTAGTTTGCGGTTTGTTGTAGTGGAGGTTAATGGGGAGACTGCAGGCTGATCAGTAGTGGCAGCGACAGGTCCGCTGCCCGGCGCTGTTGTTGTGAGTGGTCGTCTGCACCTCACGGCCGCTCCGGTTGCAAGGTGGGGGGGTGGGGTTTAGAGCTGTGACGTCAGCGTTTCCAAAAATGGTCGGTTTCGGCGTTTACACAAAGCCGGGCAAGGAGGCGTTTCGCGGGAGCTAGTGTAGCATAATTGTGGCATAAACACTGTTCCTGCTTTTGGTGTCGTTTGTGGTGTGCGAGAGTGATCGGTGAGCAGGGTGCAGTTACCCACTCCTACCAGTGGAGGTCGCGTTCGCCCCTGGAGTAATGCTAGAGAGGAAGTCTCTGAAGTGGCTCGTGAGACTTATGTGGAGCAAATCGTAATGGCGGACGTTCATATGTGTGTTATCTGTTGTGCTTCCACAGGTAAGAAGGGGAAATGGTTGAAAATAAGAATGAATGTATGTGTAGTTGTTTCGTAATTGAAGTCTGAGATCGAGGGTATGAGAGTTAAATTTACGTTTTGAATGTATCTTCTCCAAGTGATCAATAGCGAAGAGGAAACAACAGCTAGCCCGTTGTTAGGTTACCAGGAGCCGGGGTTGACGCTCGAGTCCGTTTTGTTATAACGTTAGTGTTCGTTTAACATTATGGAATGTTAATAGAAATGTGAAGATTTAAATGTACACGATTAAGATTGAATCGTGAAACATGATTAATAATTTCAAGTCTAAGTCGGTTATTGATCTGTGTTTTGAAATGTAAAGAGTGGCTCGTGAGACTTACGTGGAGCGAATCGTAATGGCGGACGTTCATATGTGTGTTATCTGTTGTGCTTCCACAGAAAACCAAAATAAAGCTTCTAAAGAAACAAAGAAAAACAAAAATAAATGTGTAGTGCGGGTGGCGTCGCAACATTACCACGCTACGCTAGCAAGGCACTGGCCAGGTTCTAAGTCAACCGAGTCCACACTGACTCAAGGTGCTAAACAGCTACGAATGTAGCAGGGCACGTAACGTACATGAAACATTCCCTTTAATGCTAACTAACACACTCACACATTGGCACTCAAACCGCAACACGCCAACACACCTCCTGGTCTGCATGGACTGGAATCGCGTTCCCGCTAGTGCGTCATCAAATTGGGCTCTTTAAAGAAACTTCTGACACTAAACTGCCGCAACATTTTTTCTTCTGAGTGAAGCCACCAAGGTCATGCATCAAGAGAGACAATAGCCAAAGTTCCTGTTCTGTGTTCTTTTGACGTTCATGGTGTTAGTGAACGTTGTCCAGTGAAGGCAACGCACCTGTGATTGGTTGAGGTCAGGTGTGGGTGCGTTAGAAAGCGGAAGTGAGAGAGCACGCCGAGACACGCAAAGAAACTGTCTCACGTCTCTACGCCGTGTGTTGGAAGGGGACATCACAATATGCTCACTGCCACCAAGTGGTCAGGGCGTGAATTGCAACCTGTCAAAATGACCGTTGGCCTTCAAATTTTTCTGTCACAGTTAAAAAAAAAAAAATGTCAATGACGGAAAATATGTCGCAACCTCTGAGAAAGTGTTGATGGTGAGTAACGTCATAATAACAGTCTCCTCAGCACAGTGCTAACAGGCTAACTGTAGAATTCAGTCTAAAGTCCCCACTGTGGCCACAGGGGGAGCTGCTGCTGCTGCCACCAATGTTTCCGCTGCTGCTGTTGGTGCGTCACTCTCACGAAGTTGGTCTGCCTTTATTCGGTCCAGCCTGCCAATCAGATTCCAGAGCTCACGTTTGACATGTTTTTATTTCAGAGCTGAGGGAGGGGGGTCAGTGGGGGGATTGCCGGCTGCTCCCTGAATGGCCGTCTGCAGGATCCTCTCCTCCAACCGGGCGTAACGTTTCAGCATTGGACCGTAGACCTGGAAAACACACACACACACACACACACACACACACACACACGTGGGTGCGGTGCTGTCACTCAAGCTAGCTCAGGCTAGCTAGCTAGCCGTTCAGCCTGTTAGCCCTCCTTTCCCCGAAGGACACCAGAGAGAGAGAGAGAGAGAGAGAGAGCGCTCCCTGGTGTCTGTCGCCTGCAACTGTACCACCAGTGACTGAGTGAGTGTGTTTGTGTGTGTGTGTCTCAATATGTGTGCCTGTTTCTGTGTGTTCATAGGCATATTAACATCTATTTTAATTCTTGCTTGGAGAATAATAACTAATAGATGAAAAGATTATGCCTCCCAAGCAAAAAGGCCGATATAAACAGGTGTTTACATGTGTTGATTGATGACTTTAAACACGAGTCCAGTAAATTCTTCTCAGTATTTCTGCATTTTTGTGATGCGTTCGGAACCCTAGCACATAATGCCATGATGAAAGCCCTTGAGGAAATACATCTAGCCCAGGTTTTTATCGACATTGTTCAGGATGTTTACTCTGGATCTTTTTTTTTTTTTTTTTTTACAGGTGATTTGTGGCAAACAGCCCACAGACCCAATCCCACTCCTTGTAGGTATTAAGACAGGCTGTCCGTGGACTGCAGCAAACGTCATACTTGCTATCAATCAATGGTTAACGTGGCTTTGGCCACTGGTTCAGACTTCTAGCCAAAATCCGATTTTTAGCCCGTCCGGATTGAAACCGGATGGCTCTTTTGTAGTCTGAACAGTCACAAACCACATCGGGGAGGTAGTTTCAAATCGCATTTGGACTGACGCGTCTCAGCCTGAACAGCTCGAAAACACACCGATCGGTTTTGACTGTCCGTGACGTCGACCCTACGCGACGCGAGACCAACGTGCCGGGCCAGAGATCGCCATTCGAGGTGCCGAACTGGACGGAGGAGGAAACTCATTGGCTCATCAGTCTGTGGGGAGATCGTTCCATTCAAGCCAAGCTCCAGGGGCATGTCTTGCAACGATCGCAACAAGTGCTGCATGTCGCAATTATATGACACCACACACTACACGCGTCGGACAAGGGCCTCCGCTCCGACGTCATTGGTCAGATCGGTCAATAATGTGGCCCGATCTGAACAGAGCCAGATCCCATTTGGACACTTGCTAAAAAAAAACAGTGTGGACAGTCTTGCCTAAATTTGAGAAGGAATCTGATTGGAATCGGATTTGCCTGATTTGCCCTTAATCCCGTTCAGGGGTATGCAGATGATGTAGTAACAGCCTCCAGGCAGGAGGGGACAGCACCATGCTCTCCAGAACTGACTCCTTTTTTAGAGTGGTCAGGTTTAGAAGTCAAAGATACAAATTTGCCAGATTTTATGAGAGGCAAGGTTTTCAGTTTTCAAATGTTTTCAGTCAATACCAAGCCACTGAGGGTTTATTTACGACACGAGACATACAGTACACTTAGCCTGGGTCATACATTTAATGTGGCAGGTGAACGGAAGCAGCAAGGCGATGAAATTGTCTCCGATTTCCACCAGATTAGACTTAACTGACACATTCATTCTGCCACTCGTCGAAACTTGAAACTTGAGGCAGTCAGACGGATGGCTTTGGTTCAGGTTCAGCAATGGACTGGTTTGAACACTCACTACACGAGACATTATATTTTATACTAAGCAGGAAGGGGGGTTGGGTGTTCCCAGTTTTGAATGGACTGACTTTCGCCATGAGGCTCAGCCAACAAGTCATGGAAAGAGAGCAGGCCAGAGCTTCGCTCTTCCGGGACCTCAAGGTTCCCCTGGTGAGGGGGTCGGATCCGAGCTTCCAGGGCTACAGGAGGAAACCCAATGGGAAGCTGGACTGTCGCTCTCCAGGATTCGGGGTGTGGTCTGACTGGCGGGACCTGAACGACCTCTGCGGTTGGTCAAACGTGGCCTCCACGAAGCGGAGACCACTTCCACTTGGCGCCCATGGTAACCGACGTCGTGGTTCACGCCAGACGCGACGCGCCGCGCGCCTCCCCTGGCGGCTCGCGCCACGTATTTATCGTTTCGGCGTCCGCTCTAGTTCGTGCGCGGATCGGGACAGGAAGTCGCTCAAAGGAAAACGAGAAAATCCATTTCACTTTTCAAAATGAAGCTTTCGAAATAAAAGTCAAGATGGACGATGTAAAATTGATCTTGGAAGTGGAGAGGCCGAGGGAGCCGTCTGCATGGGAGTGAGCGGCAGCTGAGCGGAGGCGCCTGCCGACCGTCGCCGAGCCGTGCGCGTCTCGTGTGAACCGTTGCGCCTACCGTTTCGGTAGGCGCGACGCTTTGCGGCGCTTCGGCGTCCAGCGTGAAGCCGGCCTCGGAGCGGGCGAGGCCAGACTCAAAAGCTGTGAACGTCTCCGAGGGGATCATCCCCGACCCTGCCGATGGCCGTCACCATCTCCTGGCGGCACGACAGCGACGGCAACGCCAGCATTGGACTGAGCTGAAACTTCGAGGGGAGCTTGCCCGTCTCTCTGATGGCGATCAGCGTAGCTCTGGACGAGGGCGTTGCCGTCTTCACTTTGAAAGCTGGACTGCATGGTTTGACCGGGCAAAGCTTAACCTTTCCGTCTGGCTCCCTGACAGTCGTAGCCCACACTGTATTCACCCCAGGGCAACGCACAGATCACTGAAACCTTGTCCCGCATCGTAAATGGTTGTCACGCTTATGAAGGGCCGTGTGTTATGTGGATACGAAGCTATCGGCGCGACCCTTGGGGGCCTCTGCATTCCTGTACAAACGCTGTACTGTAAAGCCCGGCACGTTTATTCCGTGCGTTGACGTTTCTGATGTGTTTGCGTAACATCTCAACCAACACCGCTGATGTTGCGGTGGCAAAATGAGAGCAGTGGCGAGGTGCTCATTCTTCAGGTGGGCTATAATAACTTGCTAAAATATCAACAGTGCTAGCAAACCCTTTCTCAGCTGAGCTACAAGTCTAAACTTTTAATTCTTGTATTTGGTAGCCCAGGTCATGCGCACAAGCTGGTGGTCAGAGGCCTTCAGATGGCCGGTATCTCTAAGAGAGAGGCTAAACAGCTAACAAGATATTGCTCGATATGGGCTATCATTGGTAGCTGCTCAGTATGGAGAAGGCGCTGCTTTTTGTACCCATAGAGTGGATGTTAGCCTCCTGTTTGCATGTGTGCATTAACTGCCATACAAGCAGAATTGTATCTGATTGACTCCCAATTATTTATTTGCACCGATAGTATTTGTGTCCTGATTGCACTTTGTATACACTCTTTATACTTTGTATATATAAAGTACTTCATGTGTGCCCCTGTGTGTGTGTGTGTGTGTGTGTGTGTACCTGTCGTGCTGCAGGGTGGGGCGTGGCCACCAGCTGAGGCTCCGCCCCCTCCCTCACGGTCTCCCAGAAGGAAACTCCACTTTCTGCAACCAGACCTGGTAAAACAAGCGTGTGATAAGTGTGATGATAAACCTGATAAACGAGTATGTGTGTGTGTGTGTGTGTGTGAAAGAGAGAGAGACCATGGAGGGCTCGGTAGGCGGATCCAAGGCAGGTGGAATCTGATAGGTGGAGGGCGTAGACGGAGGTGTCGAACACGTCGGCCAGGACCTGCAGGGGGGGGAAGCGGTGATGGGACAGGTGGGTCACATGGTGTGTGAGGAGGCCCCGCCCCCTTCCATTTGATCTCTAGGACCACTGAACCCCGCCCTGACCTGCAGGAGCTCCCTGTTGGATGAAGCTCCGCCTGTAGCCAGAACCCTGGAACCTGCAGCTGAAAAAGAATCATTGATAATAATAAATAATAATAAATAATGGAAATTAACAATACTTACTCATGGTTACCTATTATTAGTATTAGTAGTAGTATAAATAATGATAATAATAGTTATCATTAAAAGTACTGTATAATAACTAATAACTAAATAATAGATAACCTAAAACTAACCAACCCTAATAAAATAATAAATATTAATACTTATTATTATTAAAACCAATAACTAAATATAATAACCTAATACTAAATAAACCCAATCACAATTAATAATAAATAATAATAATTCGTTATTATTATTATTAAAAGTAATAAATAATAATAATAATTAATAATATAATATATATTATATAATAATTGATATATATATATCTATAATATTATATATATATTTATAATATGTATATATTTGTAATATTTACATATACATGTATATTATATAATAATAATAAATAACTAAATAAATAAGCAAATATTAAATAACCCTAATCAACCCTAATGATTAATAATCAATAATGATAATTATTAAAACTAACAGATAATAACTAATGAGTAAATAATAAATAACCTATTACTAAATAACCCTAATAACAAATGATAATTAATAATGAGTTTTTTTATTAAAATTAATAAAAACCTTAATAATAGTGGAAAAAACCCATCAAACTCTAATAATAATCAATAACTAATAATGATCAATAATAGTTATTATCAAAACTGCTAAATAATAACTAAGAAGTAAATAATCAGCCAATACTAAACAAATCTCTTAAAAATAACTATTCAATAATAGTTATTATTAAAACTAATAGCTAAATTATCATAAATCAAATAATAAAATAATATAATAAATAATAAATAAGCTGCTACTTCACAACTCTACTAAAACCTCAGCCAATCAGGAGGTGGGTGGAGGGCGGGGCTTACCGGGGGCGTGGCCCAGCCGCTCTGCATGCAGCCTCCTGGACAGGAACTGACCCTCCACCAGCGCCCGCACTTCCTGTGGGCCGCTGAGCTGGCTCACCTGCAAGGGAGCAGCAGCAGGTTCAGAGGTCAGAGGTCAAAGGGTCCCAAGGCCGGAGGTCAGAGGTCCGGGCCACCCACCTCGCCGTCGTCGGCGTCGAAACGGTACACGCCCACGGCGGGGGGGGTGATCTCCATCCTGTCAAAATAAAAGCCTGGAGGAGGAGAGGAGGGGACAGCCAATCAGAGGAGGGGAGGGGGTGATGATCATGGGGGGAGGATACTATGGGGGGGTCATCACCGATGATCCCGTTGTTCCCCGGCGGCGTCGCTCGCAGGGCGGCCGAGAAGCCTTCCCATGATCCTCCAGGGCTGAGCTGGTCCCTGATTCGCTCCCTGGTCAGAGAGCCGTTCTTGAAGCTGCACACACACACACACACACACACACACACAGTGAGTTTTAGCGTAGCCTGCTAGCTGCTTGAGTTTTCTTATGCGTTTTTGTGTGTGCGTGCGTGTGCACGGACCACAGCAGGGCCATGTAGGCCGTGGGTTCCACCGGGTTGCAGAAGACGTGGCCCTCCAGCGCCGGCCGAGGCTGCTGCAGCCACAGGAAGAGGGTGTCGCTGGTGCCCAGGCTGACCTGGAGGGACACACACACACACACACACACCTCAGAGAGAGCCTGGCGGTGGTGGCGGAGGTGTTGATGATGTCACAGGAGAGGTTGACTCACGGCCACGTCCCCCTCCTGAAGGCGCATTCCTGCAAGAGAGGCTGAGAGGGGAGGCAAAGCGTGTATGAGTGTGTGTGTGTGTGTGTGTGTGTGTGTGTGCTGTTAACTTAGCATCTTATGTTAGCTTTGATGCTGAGTAGGGGTGATGGAAGCAGATAGCAAGCGATGCTAAAACTCAATGGGCCAGATCCACAAAGAATGGAGCGCAGCGGTAAATTGCGGCGTGTTTTGTGTGTGTGTGTGTGTGTGTTCTGTTAGCTTAGCACATTCTGTTATTTTAGCATTAACGCTAAGGGGAGCTAGCCAGCTGCTTCCTGTTTCCTCCCCTTAGCTTTGATGCTAAGAGAGAGGTTATGGAAGCCGCTCGCAGGTTATGCTAAAACTCACAGTGTGAGTGTGTGTGTGTGTGTGTGTGTGTGTGTGTGTGTGCGTCACCAGGGTTGTCTCCGGTGAAGGTCACGACCTTGCATCTCGGGGAGAATCCGTAGCGGTGCACAAAGTAGGAGCAAACGGGACCCTGTGAGCACACACACACACAGTGAGAGTTAGCACAGCCAGCTAGCTGCTTCCATAACCACAGGAGAGCAGCCGCAGCAGCTAGCAGCTCCAGTACCAGGATGGAGGCGGAGGGCTGCGGCGCCCCCAGCAGGCGCTCCAGCTGCGGCGCCGTGGCGTCCAGGCAGGCCTGGGACCAGGTTCTGGTCCGGAGGTCCAGGAGGTTCATGCCAGAACCTGGAGGAGTGGAAGAGTGAGTGTTCTATTAGCTTAGCATTGAAGCTAAGGTTAGCTGTCTCCACAGCCTCCACTTGGTTTTAATGCGAAAAAAAAGAAAGGTGACGGAAGTAGCTAGCAAGATCCGCTAAAGCTCATTGGGTTTGTGTGTGTTTGTGTGTCTGTGTTCTATTAGCTTACCCGTGATGACATCACCACCCATGACATAATCAGTGACATCATCACCCATGACATCATCACTTATGACATCATTACCCCTGATGACCTCACCACTCCTGACACCATCACGTACCGTCGCTGAGGTCGATGGCGCCGTAGTCTCCCAGGAAGATGGAGGCGGCAAAACTGCTGACCAGGGAGATCCTCTGGGGACACACACAGGAAGAGACATCACGTCATGAGGGGTAGGACCAGGAAGTGGGACCAGGGCTGTGTCCCAATTCAGGGTCTGGAGGCCAAGTTGCGTCATAGTTTTTACTGTGGGGTTTTCATTTATTTGAACATCCAACGCCATGATTGGATGGCGAACCAGTGGTTAGGTTGATGCTATGAAAATGTCACTTCGGGGGTTGGCCAGCAGGAGGGACCGGCGGCGACGCAACCAGGAAATACACCAAAGGCTAGACCGTCCCGTGTGGTTACCGGGGAGGCGGGGTTTGGGTTTCGTCCGTCTCGGCCGGGTCCTTCGAAGGACGCTTCCTTCCGACAAGGACGCTTCCTTCCGACGGAGGCCGCGTCCTTCAAAGGACGCTTCCTTCCGACAAGGACACTTCCTTCCGACGGAGGCCGCGTCATTCGAAGGATGCTTCCTTCCGACTGAGGCCGCGTCCTTCAAAGGACGCTTCCTTCCGACAAGGACATTTCCTTCCGACGGAGGCCACGTCATTCGAAGGATGCTTCCTTCCGACGGAGGACACGTCCTTCAAAGGACGCTTCCTTCCGACAAGGACGCTTCCTTCCGACGGAGGACGCGTCCTTCGAAGGACGCAGACCCTGAATTGAGACACAGCCCAGGAAGTTGGACCAGGAAGCGGCGGCCTCACCTCGCAGTCCAGCAGGAAGTTGGGCGGCCCAGTCTGCAGCACCTTGGCGATCTGGTTGGCCGTGAAGCGCTGGGGCGAGGAGGAGCGGGGGGAGAGGGAGGAGGGGGGGATTCGGTCAGCCCGTCGGCTAATCAGACGCTGCGATACTGACATTCTGATACGCTGCTGCTGACCTCGTACGCCCTGGACCCGGTGGTCTCGGCCAGCCTCTTGGCTCCGCCCACCGCAGCCTCCAGCTGCTGGCACTGGTTGGAGGTGCTGGAGTCCATCCACACGGGGGAGTCAGAGAGCAGGAAGCAGTCCTGGACACACACACACACACACACACACACATTAGCAGGTAGACACACACACACACACACACTCAAGCCCTCCTCCTGCTCCCCTGTCAACCACACTGACCTGCAGCAGGAGGTGCAGGGGGGAGGTGGAGGAGGTCTTCAGCCTCCTCAGGGTCTCCGCGGCTCCTCGTCTCCAGTAGACGCTACCGTGCTGCTGCAGGGGGGGGCAGACCAATCGCAACGATCAGTCTTAAGTCACGTGACCTCGCTCAACGACACACACACCCCCCCACCGACCTGAGCACTGCCCGAGAGCGCCGCCACCCGGGAGAAGTCGAGCCCTGCCCCCTCCATCTTGGCCAACAGGAGGTCCAGGGCCTGAACAGGCAAACAAACAAAGACAGATGGGCTCAAAGGTCAAAGGTCAGCTGGTGACTCTGCAGAGGTGCCGATTAAAAGTTAAACACCCACCTTCACCCACATCAGCACTGGCGACGTCACCGTCAGCCCGTCGGCGTGGACGTGGACCCCACCCTGGGTCCTGGTCACATGACCATGTCTTCTGTTAGCTTAGCATGCTTTAATGCTGGGAAAAGTTCTTCAAGCAGGTAGCAAGCTATGCAAAAACTCGTGTGTGTGTGTGTGTGTGTTCTTTTTAGCTTTGCGCCTTCTATTAGTTTAGCATTAAACTAGCATTGTCTCCCCCCCATAGCTAAATAACAAACTAACTCATTGTATGTGTGTGTGTGTGTGTGTGTGTGTGTGTGTGTTTTAGGTCAGCGTCCTCTGTTTGCTTCAGTTAGCTTACCTTTTGAGAGAGAGAGAGAGAGAGAGAGAGAGAGTGAGTGTGTAGGGTGTCTACCTGTATGGTTGTGTGTGTGTGTGTGTGTGTGTGTGTGTGTGCTTGCATGCATTCTGTTTAGCTTAGAACGTTCTATTAGCTTCGCATTAAAGCTAAGAGAACTGCCTCCATAGCCTCCCCTTTGCTTCAATACGAAGAAAGGTGATGCAGACAGCAAATACCTAACTCACAGTGCGTGTGCATGTGCGTGTGTGTGTGTGTGAGAGAGAAAGAGACAGAGCCTGTGTTCTCGTGACTTAGCACATTTAATTAGCTTGCGGCGAAAAGAGTTGTTTCCATAAACCTTTATTAGTTTTTCACGTAGTTTGTTTGCGCGAGTCTATGCGCTAGTGCGCACGTGTGGTCTGCGTGTATGCGCGCTCGCTCGTGCGTGAGACCTGAACTCCGGCAGCTCCGAGTCAAACTGGACGCTGCTGTGATGAACCACATCCAGGTTCTTCCCATCGACCACCACGGCTTTCAGCTGGCAGTGCGGCAGTGGGGAAGGGGGTATAAAAAAAAACACTGCGTTTAGCCGCCAAGCAGCACAACTTCTTTTTTTCAAACTCTCTCTCTCTCTCTCTCTCTCTCTCTCTCACACACACACACACACACACACACACACACACACACACTCGCTCTCTCGCGCGCGCGCCTGCGCGGTGAGTTCCTTCGGTTCTCACCTGTTGCGTGCTGAAGTCAAAGCCCAGGTAGAGCGGCGAGGAATCCATGGCGCCTAGGAGCTGGAGGGGCAGCAGGAGAGACTCGGACGGCTAGCCTAAATGCTAACAGATGCTAAAGTCCGCACACAACAGCAAAAGCAGCGGCAGCAGGAGGAGGAGGAGCATTCATTTAAAGAGACGGTGACCATTTTCACCGCTAAGAGAAGGGGAGGAGAAGAAGGGAAGGAGGAGGAGAAGGGAAGGTGGAGGAGGAGCAGATATATATGGATATATATATATATATATATATATATATATATATATATGTTCAAGGTAATATTACGTTTAGTTTAGATGCTGGTGATTAATAATATAATTCTAATTATTATAAACTTAATTACATAATAATATAATTAGTTTTGATGCTAGATACTGATATAGATATGCTTAAATCAGTTAGATGACTCGTGCATAACACAGGCATCGTATGCATAACTTGCTGTGTAAGCTTTGTGCGGTCATGTGAGATCCAAGGGAGGACACAGGAAGCAACCCCTCATAAAACAGTGACCCCCATGCCTAAGGTGACGCAAGAGTGGACAACAACAAGAAGAATGGACTTTGGGACCCCTCATGAAGTTAATGGCCATAGTGGTCACCAGTGTTGGTCAAGTTCATTGGAAATTGCAATTAGTTACTAAGAAAGTAATCCAGTATACTATATAGTGGAGGGCAAAATGCAGCAAAAAGTGCTTTAAAAAAAACAAAGCTGTGTACAAAGCACAGACCGGTTGTGTCGTGGCAGAGGAAATTAGTGACATCCTGTCAGAGTTTGGCATTTCTGACAAAATTGTAGCAATCACTGTAGATAATGCTGCCAACATGGATGTTGCTATTAAGCGCCTTCAAGTCGTGAAATTGTGCTGTTTTGCCCACACACTTAACCTAGCAGTGCAAAGTCTGTACTCCCTAAATGCAGCGAGTCAGTGGGTGGCCAAAGTTCGAACCACTGCTCTCCAGGAGAAGCAAAAACTTCGACGTAAGAACCATGATGCTCACCTAACAGTTGCGCATTATACATTATGTGACATAAACAAAATTACTTTACATGTTTGATTTTTATTACTTATTAGCTCTGCACATTAGTACTACAGTATTTGAGTACTTATTTTAATACAATTATTGTTTGTCTCCTAGGATAAAAAAAAAAAAAGAAAAGCATGTGCTATGACTTGAAAAATGTTCTTGTTTCTATCAGAACTGCCAGAACATGCACTTATTCTTGATGTGAGAACGCGCTGGAACTCTCTTTGCCTAATGTTGGAGAGATTCACAGAGCAGTACCCTGCAATTCAAGCAGCCAGCTTGGATTTAACGGCTAAGAAAAATACATGGAAAGGGACAGGTAAAGATAAATACAGGACATGAATAAGATATTTGATGCTGATGAGGAATAAAGCTTGGACAAAAAAAAAATACCAATACATACAAATATAGATTCAAATGACAGTATTGTCAGTGAATACACTTGACTGATTACGAAGAACAGTCACTATAATAGAATATGGGTTATTGTATTGTAGAAAGTGTATGTTAGGTGTTTTTTTTGGGAAACATGTCTATCACTGTTCTGTGTTCTATATTATTTTTAATACAGGCTTGCTCGGCTGACTGAGGAGGATATTCAAAAAGCAGAAGACTTCACCCGTGTCATGAAAGTTCTCTATACGTCCACACTCTGTGTGTCTGCAGAAAAGAGCCCAACATGTGGACAGATACTACCAATTATTAAAAAGCTTAAGGCACATCTGACTGTGCAAGATGGAGATACAGTGTTTATATCAAACATTAAAAAAAAAAAGGGTTTGGGCAAACCTATCCAAGCGCTACCAGGTACCAAGTGACTGAGGCAGACAGATGAAGAAGTGTATTCTTCTTCATGAATTGATGAAGAATTTATTCCTGTAGCTCCCTCAAAATTTTCCTCAAAATATGTCTTTTGCAGAATGATGGGATCAGGGAATCTCTGCAAGTGGCTACTGCATTGGATCCGCGCTTTGAGCACAAGTTGGATGATGACACCATCTGGGACCAGATCCAGGGACTGCTGAATAAACGGATCAAATTTAATTTATGCACACATCACAACTGTCCATTTCTAGCTGTTAAAAGAGATCTGAGGGTAAAATGCTTGTCACGTTCGTTGAAGTCGACAGATGAAGACTGTGGAGATGGTGGGGACACCATGCAACCCAAGGAAAGGCCTGACAATGAGGGAGTAGCAAATGAGGATGAGGAGGGTGTTAGTGTTAGTGTAAGTGCGTTCTCAATCTTAATAAAGATAGGATGTTTTCCTATAGTGATATTCCTGATGAATGTTTTGTTTGTTAACAACCACCTGGTCACTCTCGGCCTCCCCGCTCAACTCAACTCAACTCAACTCAACTCAACTCAACTTTATTGTCAAACATCACACATATACTGGACATGTGTCACGGATGACATTTCAGTCCTCACAGACCCACGGTGCAATAGAAAAAATAAAACAAGATAAAATAAAACAATAAAATTAAATTAAAATAAGCAAAGACAAGGCAGGGGACAACACTTGTTGGTATAATAAATTACTATAAACTTAACTAAAACTAAACTAAGCTAAACTATACAAAGTATTTACATTAAGGTGAGGTAGTGCGTGTAGTGCAGATATGGTGAGGTAGTCTGTGTGTGTGTGTGTGGGGGGGGGGGGGTGGGCAGAGTTTGTCAGTGAGGGGGCAGGGCAGAGCAGGAAGAGCGTTGAGCCTCCTGATTGCCTGGTGGAAAAAACTGTCCTTTAGCCTGGTTGTTTTGGCCTGGAGACTCCGTAGTCTTCTCCCTGACGGCAGCAGGCTGAAGAGGCTGTGAGATGGGTGGGTGGGGTCACCTACAATCCTGATGGCTTTGCAGGTGAGGCGAGTGTTGTAGATGTCCAGAAGGGAAGGGAGAGAGACACCAATGATCCTCTGAGCTGCACCCACGATGCGCTGCAGAGTCTTGCGGCAGACCACGGTGCAGGACCCGTACCACACAGTGATGCAGCTTGTCAGGATGCTTTCGATAGTGCCTCTGTAGAAGGTGTGCATGATGGGGGTCGGTGCTCTAGCTCTTCTCAGCTTCCGGAGGAAGTACAATCGCTGTTGAGCTTTTTTGGCGAGTGATGCTGTGTTGTTACTCCAGGACAGGTCTTCGGAGATGTGTACACCCAGGAACTTGGTGCTGCTCACCCTCTCCACTGCAGCACCATTGATGGACAGAGGGGCATGCTAGGTGGGCTTTCTCCTGAAGTCCGCCACCATCTCTTTGGTTTTGTCCACGTTCAGACAGAGATTGTTCTCCTTGCACCACATGGCCAGACGACTCACTTCGTTCCTGTAGGCCGTCTCATCACCGTTGCTGATACGACCTATCACAGTTGTGTCATCCGCAAACTTAATGAAAAGGTTAGAGCTGAATAACGGTGTGCAATCGTGGGTCAACAGAGTGAAGAGGAGGGGACTCAGCACGCATCCTTGGGGGGTCCCTGTGTTCAGCATGATAGTGCCGGAGGTGTTGTTACCCACCCGAACTGCCTGTAGTCTCCCTGTCAGGAAGTCCAGCAGCCAGTTGCACAAGGAGGTGCTGAGCCCAAGCTGGTCCAGTTTGTGGATGAGCTGCTGGGGGATAACCGTGTTGAAAGCTGAGCTGTAGTCAATGAACAGCATTCTAACGTATGAGTCTTTTCCATCTAGGTCGGTTAGAACTGAGTGGAGGGCAGCGGAGATAGCAACATTGGTTGAGCGGTTGGACCGATATGCGAACTGAAAAGGGTCCAAGGTGGAGGGAAGGGTGGACTTGATGTGGTGCATGACTAACCGCTCGAAGCACTTCATTAGGATGGGAGTGAGTGCGACCGGGCGGTAGTCGTTGAAGCAGGAGGCAGACGACTTCTTCGGGACCGGTATAATGGTGGTGGTTTTGAGGCATGTGGGGACAATAGCCTGACTCAAAGAGGTGTTGAAAATGTCCGTGAAGACATCTGTGAGTTCCTCAGCACAGTCCCTCAGAACCCGGCCGGGGATGTTGTCTGGACCCGGGGCTTTCCGAGCATTAGTCCCTTTGAGAGACCTCCTCACGCTGTCTGGGGACAGCGTCAACACCTGGTTGCTGGGAGGAGGTGGGGTCTTCTGTGCCGGGGAGTTGTTGTCGGCCTCAAAGCGAGCGAAGAAGTCGTTCAGCTGGTTCAGCAGAGGGGTGGAGTTGTCGCAGGACTGCGGCGTGGGCTTATAGTCCGTGATGGTCTGCAACCCCCTCCACAGGCTCCTGGTGTCTCTGCTGTCACTGAAGTGGTTGGCTATCTTCCTGGAGTACCGTCTCTTGGCCTTCCTGATGCTGCTTGACAGATTGGCCCTGGCTGTCCTCAGGCCCGCCTCATCCCCAGTTCTGAAGGCGGCGTTGCGAGCCCTCAGGAACCTGCGGACTTCCCCTGTCAACTATGGCTTCTGATTGGCCCAAAAGGAGATGGTTTTGGTGACCGTGATGTCATCGATGCATTTCCTCATGTAGGCGGTCACGGTCTCCGTGTACTCCTGGAGGTTGGTTGTGTTGTTATAGGTGGCCGCCTGTTTGAACATGTCCCAGTCCGTTGTAGAGAAACAGTCCTGGATTCCCTATGAGGACCCCTCTGGCCACATCCTTATCTGTTTGATTTCTGGTTTGGTGGCTTTAACCAGAGGTGTGTATGCTATCTCCCACATGTGCCTGGGCAAATTACTTTCTTACCAACTGCTGAGCCCCCTCTTGTACTATCTCTATACCCATGACTGCAGGTCAGCCCACAGCAACAACCTCATCGTCAAGTTTGCTGATGACACCACAGTGGTCGGACTCATCTCAAAGGGAGACGAGGCAAATTACAGAGAGGAGGTCCTGAAGTTGGCAGCCTGGTGCTGAGAGAATCACCTCGCTCTGAACACTAGGAAAACAAAAGAGATCATCGTCGACTTCAGGAAGCACAGCACCGACCTAGTGCCCCTTCACATCAATGTTGAGTGCGTGGAGATGGTCCACGTGTTCCAGTTTCCCGGTGTCCTCATCTCTGATAACGTCTCCTGGATGGAGAACATCACAGCAATAACCAAGAAGGCTCAACAACGGCTACACTTCCCTAGAGTCCTCAAGAAGTACAAACTGGATTCTAACCTGCTGCTGACCTTCTACCCCTCATCATTTGAAAGCCTGCTGATATACTGCATCACAGTATGGCACTGCTGTACTGCTGTAGACAGGAAGAGGCTCCAGAGAATAGTCAAGACAGCACAGAAGATCATCGGCTGCCCTCTCCCCTCCCTGATGGACATCTACACCTCCCGCCGCCTACTTATTTGAACATCCAACGCTATCGTTGGATGGCGAACCAATGGTTAGCTTGATGCTATAAAAAACGTCACTTCCAGGGTTGGCCAGCAGGAGGGAACGGCGGTGACGCAACCAGAAAATATGCCGAAGGCTAGACCGTCCCATGTGGTTACCGGGGAGGCGGGTTTGGGTTCGTCCTTCTCGGCCAGGTCCTTCGGAGGACGCTTCCTTCCGACGGACGACACTTCCTTCGAAGGATGCAGACCCTTGCTGTGTCTCAATTTCAGGGTCTGCATACTTGAAGTACGCATTTTGAAAGGAAGTTGCGTCATAGCACTGCGCGAAGGCTTGTCCCAATTCCCAAGGGTGCTTAGGACGCTCAAAATGCGTACTCTGAAATACGCACTCGTTTTAGCCGAGTCCAAGGATGCACCGCCACTATCCTTCGCGTACTTGTGTATCCTATGATGCTTTGCGTACTGCTGCAAAACATCGTAGGATCCTGGGAAGTCAGCTGAAATTAGCGGCATGTACTGGTAAAGACACGATATATAAATTTAAGTATTGAAGTTTCACATAAAGTATCCAGTTTTTAACGTAGGATTTTACTTATTTGATCATCCAACGGCATCGTTAGATGACTAACCAATGGTTAGCTTGATACTATAAAAACGTCACTTCCGGGGTTGGCCAGCCGGAGGGAACGGCGGTGACAAAACGAGGAAATACGCCGAAGGCTAGACCATCCCGTGTGGTTACGGGGAGGCGGGGTTTGGTCCGTCCTTCTAGGCTGGGTACTCGAAGGACGCTTCCTTCAGACGGAGGACACTCGGTCTGAAGGGTGCAGACCCTGAATTGAGACACAGCCAGAAAATACAGAGAGAGGTGGATAGACAGACAGAAAGTAAGGAGGCGGACAGACAGGAAGTACAGAGAGAGGTGGATAGACAGACAGAAAGTAAGGAGGCGGACAGACAGGAAGTACAGAGAGAGGTGGATAGACAGACAGGAAGTAGCGAGAGAGGTGAACCGACAGATAGTAGAAAGAGAGGTGGACAGACAGGCAGGAAGCAGAGAGGTGGACAGACAGACAGGAAGTACAAAGGTGGGCAGACAGGAAGGAGAGAGGTGGACAGAAAGACAGGAAGTAGAGAGGCGGACAAACAGGAAGTAGAGAGGTGGACAGACAGGCAAAGTAGAGAGGTGGACAGACAGGAGAGAGGTGGACAGACAGACAGGAAATAGAGAGACGGACAAACAGGAAGTAGAGAGGTGGGCAGACAGGAAATGGAGAGGTGGACAGAAAGTAGAGAGGTGGACAGGCAGACAGGAAGAAAAGAGGCACATAGACAAGAAGAAGAGTGGCAGACAGACAGGAAGTAGAGATGTGCAGCTCCAGGTGTCAGACAGCAGGTGGCAGCAGAGGCCAAACTGAGAACCACTGGAGCTCCTTCTTCTTCTTCTTTTATAGTTTGAAACATAACTTTGTAGTCCCGACAACTCAGCTTCAGTGTGTGTGTGTGTGTGTGTGTCCTACATAAAGTCACTGATGAACTTCACCTGAACTCCTGTTGTGAGGGGCTGTTCTGACTGACACGCACGCACGCACGCACACACACACACACACACACACACACACACACACACACACACACACACACACACACACACTCTGTGTGGTGGATCAGTGTTAATGTACAGAGAGGGTGAACAGGTTCAAAGCAGAGAACCACAGAAGGAGGAGATGATGATGATGATGATGGTGGTGGTGGTGGTGCGTTCAGGTCCTCTGGGACGGTGCGTTCAAGAGGAGTTGCGGCTTGACGAGGGTTAACGTTTGAACTGGTTTGAAGAGCCAGAAAGAGGTTTTCTTCCCCCCTTCACTCTTCTAATGACTCTCACACTGGGGTGAACCTTCCCAGAGTTCTCCTGTGATGTAACAACCCTTGTCCCTGGTGCCCATGTCCCCTTCTGGTCTCTGTCCACTGTGGTCCTCCCTGGTCCCTCCTGGTCCCCTCTACGCTCCCTGGTTTTGCTGGTCCTCCTGGTCCCTGCACCCTATTTCCCCCGGTCCTTGGTCCCTTTCGTCCCTGGTTCCTTGTCCTCCCTAGTCCCTTCTGGTCCCTGGTCCTTCCTGGTCCCTCCTGGTTCTCCCTGGTCTCCCTGTCCCTGCTATTGTTGCTGCTGCTGCTGCTGCTGCTGCTGCTGCTTTGTCCTGAGCTGACTGCAGCTCTGCACCAGTCAGTCTGTCTGCTCGGTGCTGTGAGGTGAGGGAGGTGATTCCAGGACGGTGCAGAGAGGAAGAAGAGAGGTGGACAGACAGACAGGAAGCAGAGAGGTACACAGACAGGTCGAGAGGTGGACAGACAGAAAGTAGCCAGGTGGATAGGCAGGTCTGTAGTTCTGTAGTTTTTTTTGCCGTACTAGAATAAAGTGTAATTGGACCTCCACGACAATAGATGGCAGTCCCGCTCTTATTGTCAGAGTGTGCGCGGTAGCTATTAGCTCCACGTGTAGGGTTTTTATGCAGCGAACATGCGCGCGCGCGCACACAGCACGGAGCAGGAGATATCAAGTGCAGTGTATAAACCCTCGAGGCAACATGAAAAAATATTTAACAGGGATGAAAAGAAAGGCGGCGAGAGATGGACATAATGAAGAAAACGAAAGTCTCCCAAAAGCTTAGACCAGGGAATATGACGAAGTCTGTGCAACTCTTGGCTTCACTGTGACCACGCTAAGAGACGAGGAAAGACTGTTTTTACTCTGTCGAAAAACGTCGGCAGTGGACAGCATGAAGCCAAATAAATGAAGGCGCCACTGACACACTGACAGTGCACCCCAATCACACTGATAAGCCACTTGAGTTTTTTCAGCGAAAACAATGGCGAATATTGTCAACAATCATCCCGCTTTGTGAATGCTACTTTAGTAAACCAGGAAGTACTGTTATAAGGAAACACATTAGGTGGTGCGTTTTATATGTTGCGCTCCTGAGTTAATGTTGCTGATAAACTTGACTTTATTATTTATTGACATTATTTAATTTTGTTTTTCAGCTTTAAATAGTTCAATTAGTCGGTCAAAAAATGTTTGTAGTTTAAATAAGGATTTTTTTTTTTTTTGGAATTTCAGGCAAATTGATGCAGTTTAAATCTTTTCTGTTACAGACTAAAGAACAATGTCAATAAAGTTATTTGTTGTAAGTTGATCTATATTTCTTTCTTTTTTTGTTTTTGTTTTCTTTAGTGTTAATAATGTTGTGCAGAAGTGTACTTATAACAATTTTACAGACAAATTATACTATTTACAGTTGAGGTGGAGAGTTGGGAGCCGCAAAATATTTTCTTCTTCCTAAGGGGGGCATAACAGAAAATAATACAGAAGCACTGTTTTAAAGTCAAGAGTACAGTGTGTGTGTGTGTGTGTGTGTTTGTGTGCCTGTATGTCCTACATAAACTCAATGATGAACTCCACCTGAACTCCCGATTTTGAGGGGCTGTTCTGACTCTCTCACACACACACACACACACACTCACGCAGTGTGTTGGAACAGTGTTAATGCACAGGGAGGGTGAACAGGTTCAAAGCAGAGAACCACAGAAGGAGGAGATGATGATGATGATGATGATGATGATGATGGTGATGGTGCGTTCAGGTCCCCTGGGACGGTGCGTTCAAGAGGAGCTGCCGCTTGAAGAGGGGGTTAACGTTTGAACTGGTTTGAAGAGCCAGACTGAGGTTTTCCTCCTCCTGCACTCATCTAATGACTCTCACACTGGGGTGAACCTTCCCAGAGTGCACCTGTGATGTAACAGCCCTGGTCCCTTATCCATGGTCCCCATGGCCCATACTGGTCCCAGTCCTCCCTGGTCCCTCCTGGTCCCTGCCCTGCTCTCCTCTGGGCGCCCCGGTCCCCTCTGGTCCCTGCTCTCCTCTGGGCGCCCCGGTCCCCTCTGGTCCCTGATACTCCCCAGTCCCCCTTGTCCCCCCGGTCCCTGCACCCTGGTCCCCTGTGGTCCCTTGGCTACTGTAGTCCCTGTACACTGGTCCCCTGAGGTCCCTGGTCCCTCCTGAGCCTCCCTGGTACCTGGTACCTGGTCCCTGCACCCTGGTTCCCTCTAGTCCTCCCCTCCCTGGTCCCTACATCTTGGTTCCTCATGGTCTCTGGTCTCCTCTGGTCCCTGCACCCTGGTTCCCTCTAGTCCTCCCTGGTCCCTACATCTTGGTACCCCGTGGTCTCTGGTCTCCTCTGGTCCTCCCTGGTCCTCACTAGTATCCCCTGGTCCCTGAACCCTAGTCCCCCCCTGGTCCTTGGGGCCCCCTGGTCCCTGGTTCTCCCACTCTGGTCCCTGGGCCTGCTGCTGGAATGCATCTTGGGAGTTGAACTCAACTTGACTTCATCTGGTCCATGCAGTTCATAGATTGGATCAGGTCAGACCTCTCTGGTGACACCATCCCATCAGGGACTTCATTCTACTTCATGTAGCTCCAGCTGCTGTTGCTGCTGCTCCTGCTTTGTCCTGAGCTGGCTGCAGCTCTGAAACAGCAGTGACTCTGTCTACTCGGTGCTGAGGTGAGGGAGGTGATTCCGGGACGGCGCAGAGATTCAACCTGCGCATCCCAATGTTGGGAGGAAGAGGAGGAGGAGGAAGAACTTGTGTTAATCCCCCACCCCCTGCAGCCCTCCAGTAGCGCTGCCACTCTCCCAGGTTGACCGTGCAGCAGGCAGCAGGTTCACAAAAGGACACACACACACACACACACACACACACACACACACACACAGTGTTTACATTGAAGGGGATCCAATCTACATACAAAGCAGCGGATAATAGAAGCAACTGAACGAATGAATGAATAAACTTAGGTGAACTTGGAGGGTGAACTTAACGGGGTTACCTGGGAGGTGAACTGGGGTGAACTGGGGCAGAAAGGTGGGGGTTGAACTATGAGGTATACTGGGGTGGACTGGGAGTGAACTAGGGGTTGAACTTGGGGTTGAACTGGGGGTGAGCAGGGGCGTGAACTGGGTGTGAACAGGTTGATGAACTGGGGTGAACTGAGGAGTGAAGAGGGGGTGAAATGGGGTGAACCCCAGTCATCCGGCTGGAGCCGCAGAGCAAATCTTTCCTCAGACTTTCAGGGGGATCAGGCTTTAATTCTGCTCAGTTTTCCTCCCCCCCTCCCTGCAGAATTCCATCATGTCGGTCATCATGCCCAATCAGAAGCTTCCGCGGTCCAGGCAGGCTCCAGGCTGGTGCCATTCCCACTGCATCACATCAGATCTGGGATTTTTCTCTGGAGGAAAATCTGAGATGACTGGTGATAGTCCTCAGAGTTTGTTCCACGCCAAACTTCTGCTGAGGTTCAAAGGCCAAGAGCCTGATTTTAACCTTATTTGACCTTACCTTTGGGTTGACCTTCAAGGTGGCCTCCTGGGGATCCAGCTTGCACTGGAGAACGCCTGGACCCACCTGGAACCAGAGAGAGTAACCGCTGGATTCGGCTTTAGATGTAGATGGCGAGATACGAGCCCAATGGAGACCAACTGAATCAAAAAGCACGCATGCAGACGACAAAGAGATTATGGACTCAATCAAGAGCTCAGTAGGAGTGTGGCGTTAGTGCGTATGTAAGGACTTTAAAAGGAAAGACGTCGTTGAGTAAAGCAAAAGGCCCTATTTTGGTTTATTCTTCTTTTCAGTTACCTGGGTAATACTGTGGTTGATTTTTGATTTTGTGTGAGAATCTTTATATTGTTGTTTTTGAGAAAACTTTTCACTAAGCACAATGAAACTTGAAAATCAGTTACTGTGTTTGTGTGTTTATTGTGATATTGTTTGGTGCACATCACAGGCTCCGCAGTCGTTCCTAGCGTCTTCATTGATTATCTAGCCTATAATAACTCATTTACCTTTACTTTTACTTTAAGCTGACCTCAGCATAAGGGTTACATGTAAACCCCCTCCCCCTCCCCACACACACACACACACACACACATTCTTGTTTATCTGCCCAGTGTGGGTAGTGGACGTAGAAGTGCCTGCTGGGGACCACCCAGATGGGCGCACACACACACACACACACACACACACACACACACACACACACACCACCCTGCCAGCACTAACATCTTGCTGAGCGTTCAGTGCTGACGAATCAACTGCTGGGGCTTTTACAGGTGTGGGATCAAACACACAACACACACATCTTCCAGCACTCAGGTCATCACTGCTGTGTGTGTGTGTGTGTGTGTGTCAATGCGGTCAGCGATTAGCACAGCTTTTTTTCTCCCTTTTAGTTTACTTTGCATGCTTTTGTTTGTAGTGGGATTTTATTGAAGTGAAGTTTTATATTTTATGTCTTGTTTTTATTCAGAGCATTTGGTTTTTATTTCATGTTTTCGTTGACTGAGGAGCCATTAGCGGACTGAGGACAGCTGTGCGGGCGAGACCACACCCGCTCCGATTGCAGGTAGATTCAAGACACCTGGCGGGGCGCAAAAGGGCGAAGGGGGGTCTTCGGGCAGGAAGGGACGGAAAAGAGAGACGGGAGAGCGGAGAAAGAGAAGACAAGAAAGCACAAGAAAAACCGGAGTCGACGGCAGCAGCAATAGCGGTAGCGGCGAAGAAGCCGGCGGTGGCGGCAAAGACGGGCCGAAGAGGACGACCAAGCTGCGGCTCCGTGCTCCTGGACTTCTGGTTCGCCCCGAACACCGCCTCGTTTTAATGGACACTTTAGAGTAGCTTAGAGTTGCCCACTTTTTAGCTTTCTGTTAATGTTAGTTTAGAGACGTTTTTGCCGTTTTTAGACCAGGATCTTTTCTTTTTTTTTCGAAATCATTCTTATTAAATAAATATTTTTTAAACTCATCTCCTGACTATTTTTTAACGGTGGAAACTTGACTGGTATTCTAAAAGAACCTCACTGCTGGGGGTCTCTCATTGCCCACCCCCCTGTGGGACATTACATGTGTGTTCTTTTACTTGCTACATGCTGAGGACTGGTGAGAGTTTTTAACCAACAAAGTGAAGTCTTTTTTGCAAAGGACATTTTGGCCAGTCTTTGTCTCCACTAAAATAGCCTCTTAAGGGCCCGATCCACAAAGAATGGAGTGCAGCGGTAAATTGCGGTGCGTTTTGTGGCGACTTTGTCGCCGTAATCTCCGCCACCTTTGCATCATATCCAGAAACGATTTTTGCGGCAAGGATATGCAGATGCAAAAATGCCCAGAAATGATTCACCTGAGGAGTCAGAAGTGCAAATTGCGCTCTAGTAACCTGACTGCGCGATAGATCGTCAGACCAGAAGTTGAATTTCTGATGGAATACTTTTTTGTTGTGATTTTGCACTTGTGGTATGGGCATCCTATCCTATCCAATTTTGTTGTAACCTGGAGTACAATGACTGTAATGCCTTCTCTTATGGTATTTACGTCAGACGCCAAGGTGGTTTCAATATGTCCATTTGTAGAAAAGGTAAAAAAACAAACTTAAGAATCAAGACGTTGAGAGAGAAAAAAGTCTTATTTGGATGTCCAGTGATTCCAGAAAGGGGAAAACTGGCAAAAAGAATACAACAGATGATGGAATGATTTAAACCGATTCAAAAAGTGACTCAAAAGCAAAACAAATTGAAAAATATATACCTGCTGGTGTCTCCAATTTGAATATTCACTGCTTCAACAAAATCTAACCTGGCCTTTGTCTGCTTTGTCTGCCATCCAGTTTGCACAGGTGTGTTGGAACTAGAGATTCGTCGATCTGATATTAGGTATCCTTATCGGTCCGATATTGGACGAAATTCGGATATATCGGATATGTCTTCTAGAGAAATTTTAAGGCATGCTTGTCAACATCTGATGAATGAAGCTGTTACTGTTTAGTGCTTTCTTTGTTTGGACTTAAGTTGTGCGGATATTCTTGTCTAAAAATAAAAGATTTTATTCCTCACGTGATTTCAGCGTCATCATTTTCTCAGCTAGAACAGTGATTTAATACAAGTCAACAATATGAAACAAATAATTTTTTGTCCTAAAATGCTTTGAAAAACAAACCAAATCATTGTCAATACAAAAAAGTAAAACACATTATTCCGGGGGCCCGGAAGGCATAACAAACGCCAAGGGAGCTACAGTCCGCCTTGCTGCGGCAAACCACAGTTGCAGTTGAAATGTACTGAGCCGTACTGTGAAGCCAAGAAGCGCCGGTGAAATGCGCCCAAGGAACTAGCTATGCTAGCCATGTAGCGATCAGGTATCGACTACTAATCCTGGTCGGAACGCCCAACCCAAAGCCATCTGATTGCATTTACTTTTTCGCTTTTTGGTAAAAGGAAAGGAAAAGGCCAAAACTTTTGTCATTGTTTTTTTCCATTTGTCTTTCACAATGACAAAAGTGAAAAGAGAGACAAAATTTACCTTTGTATTTCTACTGTATTAATTTATTTATGTATTCCTCTAGATAGTTATTTATTCATTTATTTTTAATTTTGGCACTCATGCAGTGCAAGAGTTTAATTATGTGCTGTGAGACTAACAGCTGGCCATGTGAATGAAGCACTGCGCGTTCGCACTGCGCTCGTAAACTGAATAAGTGCCGACACACTGATTGGATGGCATCCATTAAAAAGACACATGATTAATGCAGAGAGTGAAGTTTTTCCAGTCTTTCTGAATAGCGTAGACAGCGTGCTCAGTGCCAGCTGCTGTCCGCTTCAGACCATTGAAATCGGACTCTAACTGTCTGTACGAATTGTTTCAACTTTAGTCACTTTTCCTGACTGAGCCTCTTTTCTTTGTTCGGTCGATGAGTATTCAGTTGCCTCCACTTTAAGAAACCTCCTGCTTGAATGTAGAGGGGAGCTCTTAACTAAATCCGAACGTGAAAACAGACTTAGAGTGTAGCATGACTGCTACTACTTGTAACTATGTTACAAGTAGTAGCAGTCATAGTCGTAATTAGTGAAACAGACAAGTAATTGAAAAAGTGTGCATTGGTCTGTTACAAACCACTTTGAGTCTAGGGGAAATGGTTGTAACAAAACGGGACCACCAAACAATTTCCACGAGCCGGTTTCAAACTTAAGATGTTTTTAATGATTTTAACAAAAGAAATAACAACAAACAACAACAACAGCAACAACAGAGGAAGGGCAGCGGGTGGCACCAAATCAATAACTTAACAAACAAAGTAGTTTGATCGAGACCGACTCGAAAAAGGAACGCCACCCATAAACCTAAACAGAAAAGCTACAGAAAAACAAGGGGAAAACTAAACCCCAAAGAAAACCAAAAGCTAAACCTAGTGCCCAATAATTCCCAACAAACAAATATATAAACACGAGCGTCAAACAGGGTAAGGGCTGCACCTAGGTGCTGCAACACGGTAGCACAAACACGGTGCTGCACATAAATCGAACAGAGTGCGGTGCTGCATGCGAGGGCTAACAGCCAAGATCAGCTGCAAACAGGGTAACTAACAGCCACGATCAGACTGCGCCCCAAACAGGGTATAACAGCCACGAGCAGACTGCGCCCAAACAGGGTGTCGGGGCTGCACCACGATCAGACTGCGCCCCAAACAGGGTACGGGCTAACAGAATCAAATGAGGGTCCCAAACAGGTGCTGCACTAACAGCCACGATCAGACTGCGCCCAAACAGTGCAGGGGCTAACAGCCACGATCAGACTGCGCCCCAAACAGGTACCAGGGCTAACAGCCACGATCAGACTGCGCCCCAAACAGGGTACGGGGCTAACAGCCACGATCAGACTGCGCCCCAAACAGGGTACGGGGCAAACAGCCACGATCAGACTGCGCCCCAAACAGGGTACGGGGCTAACAGCCACAAGCAGACTGCGCCCCTGCGTTCAGGAACGCGGCCGCTTTTATCATCAGGGATTCCCAACTGCGAAGGTGGCAGCAATCAGCGAATCACGGTGGGCGGAGGCAGGAACTCCCCCCAGTTGATGACGTTGATGATCCGGGAACCACCTGGCGAACGGAGTTGGGAGACACACACACACACCAACATACATACGGCAAAGACGGCAGCCGTAACATGGTCTTTATCCTGTCACAATTTGTAATCAGAATCATGTTGTTACATTTCAGTGTTGATGCTGCCAGAGAGGACGACTCCTCAGGGAAACAATGAAAACAATCAAAGTGGATGGAAAGCCCCATCTTTGCACTGAAGGACATCAGTCCTGGGAGGAGATAACATTTAACTATGGAGGTTCTGATTGGCCATGGAGATGCACGGTATTTATAAATGAAGTGTAATTTTCACAAAGAACCAAGACTGCAGCTCTAATCTACAAATGGGCTGTCTATGCCCATGAGTAGGATTGGTTTACACAGTATTTTCACACCAAAATTAACCTGCGCCATGTGAAGATGAATTTTGAATCAAAGGCTTTTAAATCTTTTTTTTTTTTTTTTTTTACACTCTGAGCAATCACATTGTAATATGAAAGATTTCAAGTGAGACAGATCCTCGCCATGCTGCTGTGGACCTGACGTCTGACCCCATCAGTGACAATACTGAACAGGTGACTTGATTATAATTGTGTTTTTCAAGTGTATAATAAGATGTCGACTGTTTGCCTGTGTTGAAAGTTTTAAGTTACTCATTAGTTAACGTCTTCTGTCACTCCCTCAGTGTGTGATTGTTTCGTCAGTCCACTGCATCAGCAACTCCAGCTCTGGTGTGCAAAACTGGATGTTCGGTGATTAAACTTTGCCCCCTTCCTCTGCTCCCTCCTCCCTTTTTTATTTTTGTCCCCACAAGAGTGAGACGGATCCTCTCCATGCTGCTGGTGGAAGTGACGTCTGACCCCATCACTGACAATATTCAACAGGTGGATTATTAACAGTTATTACAGTCTGGTTTCAAATCTTCAATAATATATCTTAAATATGTATTTATCTTCAATCTGCAAATAATATGTTTTATTTCACCATGTATTTAAGTTATGCAGACAAGAAAAAAAAATATTTTATGCATTTATTTATTTTATTTTTTAATTTCTCCTGTCATGGACATGGCGTCTGTGAAAGTTCACACATCATCACAACAGTGAGTATTTGTCACTCTCTGCTGTGACAATAAATGGCGTAATTTGTCTATAAAATTTTTATAAGTACACCTCTGCATAACATTGTTTCCTTATTTACATTAAAGAAAAGAAAAAAGAAAGAATCAACTAACAAATAACTTTATTAACATTGTACTTTTGTCTATTACAGAAAATATGTAAAGTGCATCAATTTGCATGAAATTTAAAAAAAAAAAATACTTATTTAAACTACAAACATTTTTTGACCGACTAATTGAACTATTTAAAGCTGAAAAATAATATGACATAAAATCAATAAATAACAATAAATTCAAATTGATCAGCAACATTACCTCAGGAACGCTATATATAAAACCTTATATGATACCAACAGTGCTCTTTGGTGTACTGAAGTAGCATTCACAAAGCGGAATGAATGTTGACAATATTTGCCACGCTATTGTTGAAAAAACTCAAGCGGCTTGTCAGTGCGATTGTGGTGTACTGTCTGTAAGTGGCGGCTTCATTTATTTGGCTACGTGCTGTCCGCTGCCGACGTGTTTAGACAGTAAATACACCTGGCCAGGAATCTTTCAATAGCGCATCCAGACGTGTGTGTCATTTATATGAATCCTTGAATGACATGTCGATAGCAACCCTTTTTTCTGTCGATGTGTCCTCCAAGATGGACGTACCTACTGAGGTGGACTGAAGTACCCTCAGTGCATCCATTGGCGACCAGCCCCCCTCAACATGTACGCAAGAGATTTCCCCTCAAGGCAGCTGAAATGTCGAACTTAGAGTCCAAAAAGATGTCGATATCCTGCCAAGGCGGATCTGACAAAAACTACCCACCCTCATCAGATGTAAAAATAATAATAATAATAAACTTTTATTTGTACAGCGCTAAATCACAACCAATGGCGTCTCAAAGCGCTTTATACAATCAGAGAGAACCAACCGGGCCCCCGGAGCAAGCAAGATGCGACAGTGGCTGGGAAAAACTCCCCTGTGGGAAGAAACCTAGGGCAGTCAGTGAGCCTCCCTTTGAGTTTGCAAAGGGTCAGCCAGTTCCAAGGCTGTCTGGAGAGGAGTGGAGGAAAGACCCAGACGCAAGCGGCGGCGATCAACACCGGGCCTCGGCCAGAGGAGCTGCCCCACCAGCGCAAGCGGCGGCGATCAACGTCCACCACCGAGCCTCGGGCAGCGGGGCTGCCTCCTCGATTTCCAGCTGCGGCGTCCACCACCGAGCCTCGGGCAGCGGGGCTGCCTCCTCGATTCCCAGCTGCGGCGTTCATCATCGGGCCTCAGGCTGTGAGGTTGACAGCCCCTGCCAGCACCAACATAGGCCGGTAACCTCTGGTGGCGTTCAAAATGCCAACCAGAGGCTCAAAGACCGAGGCAAAGACGGATGAGGAGTTTGTGCCTCTTTCGCAGGTAAGCGAATTGCTTCATCAGCAGAAGGAAACGTTTTTAGCCTTGCTTCAACAACAAAGTGACACCTTCAGAGGCTTTGTGAGGGATATTATGGACTCAACCAACTCTAGACTAGATACATTATCCAGAGAGTTACAGGATATCAAAACAAGCCTGCAATTTACACAAAAAGAAGTAGATGACATTAAAAAGGACAGTGCTAAACAAGCAGAGCGTTGTAATTCAACCCAGAATGACTGTCACAGACAAAATGGAATATCTGGAGGGTCAATCTCGGCATAAGAACTTGATAATCGATGGTATAGCGGAATCACCAGGTGAGACTTGGGCTGAAGCGGAAGCGAAGGTGAGAAAGATTTTCAATGAAAAATTACAGCTTCACCAGGAATTCGAAATGGAGAAGGCTCATCGCACAGGGAAACCTGGTAGCGGAAGACCAAGGCCGATTCAGACTCAGAGAGCCATGAAAGCAAAATATTTGGACATTTATTTCAGTGAGAGCCATATAATATATTTTAAGACTGAATTCAACTAAATTTGAGTATAATAAGCCTCTGAATTTATTCTTTTAAATAATGTTGTTATAATACTCACCATTAATGCGACTTCTGGTGCTGCATGGATTTGCTAATGGCTTTGTAGTCTGGTTGGTACTTGGCGAGGTTAAGCTTCACGCAAGCGTTGAGGCTTCCATCCGTTAAACGCGATCGTAGGTTCGTCGTGATGTTTTTAAGATGTGAGAATGACTGCTCACATGCATACGCAAATCCAAACATGGTCAATACAGCAATACTCACGCGCTGCAGTGTGTGGTATGTGACAGGAAGCGCGTTCCAAGTTTTGATAATCAGCTGGTCTTGGGGTTGAAGTTTTTTCATTTCTGTCCACATGTGCTTGCTCGCCAACTGTTGTGCGATTCTCTCCAAATCGTCATTCAGTGACTTGAACTTGAGGTCAGCAATTTCCGCTTCAAAATCTCTGACGAGACAACAGGAATGTAACTCAGGTCGGCTGTCTTCAGTGAACACTCGTTTGGATGGGTGATGAACTTAAAACGAAATTCTCCAAAGCGTGCTTTGAACGACCGTTGGAGACTGGATGTGAAGCCAGCTAGCTGCTGGAGATCAAAGTTTTGAGCGTTTGCCTCAGCTTTTCAAAATGTAGTAAACGACCTGTTTCAAGATCCATGAGAAAGAGCTCCAGCTTGTTTTCAAAAGCAAACGCTGCTTGCTGAAGGGATAACGCTGTATTTCCAATGCCTTGCATTTCCACGTCGAGCTGGTTCAGATGTTCGGTCATATCCACGAGATAGTAAAACTTGAGGAGCCACTCAGTTTCTGCTAGCTCAGGATGCTCAACGCCTTTCATTTCAAGCACCTTCCCTCTTGACAACCAACGCACATTGCTGTGCAAAAGCAGACCGTGACAGTTATTTCCAACTTCATCCAGCGGCGTTTTAAACCGGCGATCATTTAAGGCTCGGGCAACAATAAAGTTGACCACACGAATGGCAAGCGACATCACTTCGCCAAGTTGTGCCCGTCACACATCCGAGCACAAAGTGTCTACTGGTGTAGAATGCAATGGAAACTTAGGATGGGTCTATTTTCATGTTCACGGAGAAGCGCCAAAAATCCTTTGTTTTTCCCCGCCATACACGAGCGCCATCAGTACACGCTGAGATAGGTTTATCTATAGGTAGATTTTTTTTCTTGAGCGAACTCCATGAAAGACTTGAATAAATCCTCACCTCTTGTGGGCCCTTTTATTGGCAAAACAGCAAGACTTTCTTCGCACAACGGTCACCAGCAGCATATCTCGCAATCACACTGAACTGCAACAAATGGCTCACGTCTGTTGATTCATCCAAAGCAAGGGGAAAGAACGGCGCTGCATTTATGTCCTTCACTTGCGTTTCCTCCACTTGGTTTGCCATCACGATGGTACAATCATGAACGGTTCTTGCCGACAGAGGCATGTCTTGTATCCGTTTGATTATCTTATCTTGTCGGAAAATCATCAAAGAGTTCATTGGCTACATCCAGCGTGAATGTTTTAGCATACTCGCCATCTGTGAATGGTTTTCGTCCCTCACTATTGCTGAAGATCCAGCGAAGCTAGCGGAATTATAGTCACCTTGCCGGGTCCATGCGTGGAGTTGCTGGCTAACTTGCACCCTACTCAGTAGCTCTTGGCACGCCTTCTTTCTGCTGTCTCCCGCATAGTATTTTGATGCAAACGTAGCATGGCGTGTGTCGAAGTGCTGCTTTACATTCGACCGTTTCATCGATGCAATTT
Organism: Thamnaconus septentrionalis; assembly: GCA_009823395.1. Classification (NCBI taxonomy): domain Eukaryota; kingdom Metazoa; phylum Chordata; class Actinopteri; order Tetraodontiformes; family Monacanthidae; genus Thamnaconus; species Thamnaconus septentrionalis. The sequence goes on along the minus strand of CM020520.1, from coordinate 14,793,755 downwards.
TGTCATTGCAAATTAGACACACCGCAGAACCTGCTCTCTCCACAAAGGCAAATTCTTCGGCCCATTCGTCCTGGAATGTACGATACTCATCTTTTTTTCATTTCGCCATCTTCTTCGTCGAAGGGTTAGCTTTGAATTAACTACCAAGCAGACTCATTCAAAACGGGGTGTTTACCTGTTTACCTAGCAACGACTAACCTTGGCTATCATCCAATTAAAATAATGGACAATTGTTCCTGCAGCCAACTGCAGCCCTGAACAGGACATGAGCAGTGTAAAATAGATGGATGGATTAAAAGGAGTGAGAATATTTTATTTTTTATCTGTGAGCCAGATGCAATCATCAAAAGAGCCACACCTGGCTCGGGAGCCATACGTCCCCGACCCCTGCGTTAGACAGTGAAAATGTTGATGAACTAGAAACTGAGGACGAAAGGACCAACAATAAGTTGCCTCATCTGCCTGAGCAATGGAAAGGAAGAAAGAAGCTGCAAAAAGAGGCAAAAAGTTACAATTAACACAATCCAAAAAAATTGCGGAAAGACTTGGGGCAAAGCCCAATACTGTGTAAATCACAAGACATTTACAGAGGAAACATGAGGATGAAGTTGATGTTTCCCATGCCTTTAGTTTTCCAGTTGGCTCCGAAACAAAGGAAGGTGCTGCTGGAAACCCTTCGCAATAAGGACAACTGGCAACATAATCTTAAAGTCTTCAAAGAAGGATATATGGGGAGATTGTGACTTGGAAACGGCCCTCTGCGAAGGCATCTGGAAATGATTATACACCCTGCCAACACTGTAATGTCTTATTGAAGAGAACTGGCCTCTGGCAACATGAGAAAACATGTCGAGTTAAAAAAAAAAAAAAAAAAAGAAAGAAAAAAGGTGGAGAATGAGAAAGGCAAACGACAAAGAATTCAAAGAGCTTCCTCACAACTCCTTCCAATCAGGAGTAGTCCGCATCTGGGTCCTGCCTCCATGCTCCTGACTTGACCGAATGACCCCCCCCTGCCAGAACCCTCAGTGCCTTTAAATCAGCACTGAACACCTTCATGTTTGCTGATGCTTTTTTTTTTAACTGCCCTGTAACATTATTTTATTATTTTAAATATTTTTTAATTATGGTTTGATTCTTGTTTAGCTTGTTTTCATGATGATGTTCTCGTTTGTTAATATGTAAAGCACTTTGAGTTGCCTTGTTGAGGAAATGTGCTATACAAATACACTTGTCTTGCCTGGCGATTTTGATGCAAGTAAAGAAAACATGATGGCGGAGGGAAACCAGTTGTCTCAGGAAGTCAAATCAAAATGTTACCTGGATGCTGACTTCATTTACTCACACCCAAAGAAAGCAGTGCTTGCTTGCTTGGTACCTCACAGAGGTAGACAGCTGAGTTTTTTATTTGGGTGAAATGAAGTCCAGCTCGACGCAAATTTGCATATTTCATCTTTTTTTTTTTTTTTAAATGTCATTAGTACGTAGCGCTCACTTACAATAGTATATTCACTGTGGTAGATGTGGGCTTTGAGCATAAAATCCCCAATAATATGTTGTGTGCGTTTGTAAATTTCTGACCAATTCTGACCCCAGTGTGGGGGAGGTGGACATGATGTCCGATTAGACAAGAAAAATGAATTATGATCTTAGTCCGATTGAGCTCTGCATGTAAACGTACTCAATGATATGCATGGAGATGCATTATATGCAAGAAAGGGCTGTGAACAATCCCAACACAGATACATCGCACAAAAGATGAGAGAACTTGGGCGGTTTGTGTTGGCTGCAAAGGAAATTGACAGTAGTGCCAAAGGTCTGAAAAGATCTGTGTGATTCAAAAAAATTTGACTTGATGATTAAAGCAGGCAGGAAAGAGTGTCAAACTACAGCACAACTACCGCTGGATATAGAAAGCCTTCCATTGCAGTCAAAATTGGATTTTCTCTGAAAGGGGCTACAGAAGCCTGGATTGGACATTGTTGATGACGTCAGATGTTTTAGGTGAAAAGAAAGCCAATGAAGTTAATGGAGAGCTCTTGGTCCAGCCATGTGTCAACAAATGCTCACCAGTACAATGGAACAACGGCGATGGAAAAATGAAGACTGCATGCCTTTGACGGAGGATGTTGTTACTCTGCAGAACTGTTTGAAGAATATTGAGGATGAGTCAAAGACACAGTTAAAGAAGGGGGTTAGCACAACATCACACCAAAGGCTATGTGAGAGCCTTCTTGCACAAGAAACAGGAAGGAGAAGCATCGCGGCGAACCTTAAAGATGTTTCTAAAAGCAGACACTGGCCCAGTGAATAAAGACATTTTATCATGTGTGGAACAACAAATGAGCCACAGACTGACACGGATTGTGACAAGTGGGAAGAGGGGTCGAAAAGTGCCCATTTTGAGAAAAAGCCTCTCTTGATTTCCTGATCAAAAACCGGTGTGACGTTACCATACTTGATGACAACTCATAGGATTGGGACAGCGACTAACATCCGTGGGAGTGATTGCCTCAGGAAATATGCGGAAGGCAGCAAGGCAGGCAACCCAAAACTCCTACTTTATGCCAGCTTCTCGACCCTGATCATCAAGAACTGGAACAAGTAGCTCGTTTTATGGGACTTGACATACGAGTCCACTGTGAATATTGCAGCCAAACGGACAAAGCCTTTTAGGTGGCCGAGACTGGAAAACTTCTGTTTGCAAGGGAGCAAGGAGTACAATCTCTCAAAGGCTTTTGTATTAGAGTATATTTAGTAATTAAAACACACCACATTGCATTTTTTTTATAAGTTTATTTCCTGTTAGGGATAGACAAAGTGCTATATCAATGTAACTATCAACCTGTTACTTCTGACTATTCATGCAATTTTATATCTAAAATCAGATGTGAGTGATTTTTTTTTAAATTCATTAATTAAGTGCATCAAAGCACAGGACACATCCCAAAGCGTTGGTAAAAAATGACTTGTTTATTGTTTATTGTTTCACTTCATTGTTTCTTGTCAGATGGAATAGACCAGCCCATGAACATTGCACATTGAATTGAAATGTAAAAAAGATCTCAACTGAACAAAAACATCATGATTAAGAAGATTCAGGTGAGTGCAGGAGATATAAGCAAAGTGTCCTCATGGTCTGCTGTACCACGAGGCTTTCTTTCAGACTAATCTTTACATCATTGGGTCATTATTGAGGGTCTTGCAACCTGGGTGACAGTTTACCACTTTCTAGACCAAGCGAAATCTTTTGAGTGAATTCAAAGGTGTTGGTGACACTAAGGAGGCCCGCTGCAACGTCATCAAGCTCTTAAACTTAATGCTGTTTTCCCACCCATTCCACCCAGTTTCTGAACCTGCTTCCTTCAAGCAGGGATGTTTGAACTTTTAAAATGTCATGCTTTAGGTCTCTTGTCAGCTTCAGGTATGTGTTATTCTTCTCATATTCTGTATTACCATCTTGAAATTTCAATTCCACATCAAATGCAAATGTGGGAACTGGAAAAAGGGCTTGGAAGCCACCTGCTGAGACGCTCTGGAGATGACACATCCGAGAGTAAAACAGTTGAAGCAATAGAGCTCGAGTCTTGCGAAAAAGACAGCTTTCTGTTATGCTGCACATAACTTACAAATCCAGGTCATATTGGAATCAGGTACCTAAAGGGCAAAGAATAAAAATGACAAAGTTTAGACCACTATCTAAAACAGCCCAGTTAAGACTTACAACTTAATGTAACAACAAGATAAATACAATTATCTTACCACAATATGATAATGAACTACAGCTAGCACAGTTTTAAATTCATAATAATAACGTCGTGTTGTAATTTTACAGGAGTGACCTTTTAATAGCCAAAATACGCCCGGACTTCATACTTTGTCTTTTTTTACGGCAAAATAATCTCGTCCGCTGAACTTCCTTTCACCCATTTACAGCCAAAGTTTGTGTATTGTGCATGTGCGCCTGTGTCCGAGGGACCGCTGCTGCTATTCTGAGCAACGAGCAGTAGGTTTTCACGTCAGACTTTTTACAGCGGATTATCATTTTACCGGTAATCATTACATCCCGATCGCCAATTTACCCCAAGCCCTACAAGACCCCGTGATAAGCCAGTGAACTCTCGAAGAACAAATCAACAAATGTCTAAGAGGCAAAAGTTAATAATTACCACCATTCAAAACTTTGCAGAAGATCAGTCATGCTGAGTGCTGCCGTGTAGGTCGTAACTTTCTGCAGGATGCCTGTTGTTGAGCTTGTTGCTTGCTTCCCTCCAAAAACCGTTTCTTGTCTCTTTCGCTCGAATCAGTGCAGTGACTTTTGCGCGACAGTGCCACCTTAGCTTTGGAGGATACATCAGAAAGAACCTCAGAGTATGAAGAGCAAAACCTTTTCCCTACAGCTGCCCATGAGTAAAATAGTTGCCTGATGCCTATAAAATATAGTAAATGAATAATATCTAATGCATTTCAGAACATTTGCTCTGTCACTTTATGATTGCAATGTATTTGATTATAACTTATTTTGTAAAGATATTTTGATGTATTTTAACATGTGTTATGAAATTTAAGTTTACTTTTAAATGAATGCAATTTAAAACTTTAGTAATAAAATCATTTTGTAATTAATTCATTAATTATATTACTTAACTACTAAGCTATGTTGTCCTAAAATGTCCATTTAATCAAAAATATTAGTTAGAATTCATCAAAAAGCGTCATCTCTGCCATGCTCCGAACGGACGGGACTTATTGAAGTCGAAGGTTTCCGCCTGGCTGCACGTTTGTAAACAAAACAACTATGTCGGCCGTGTGGAGATTCTGAATTGGAAGACGATTGCAGACCCGCAGCAAAATGCAAAGTGTGGAAGGTAATGGCTTCCTCGGGGTCTCGTGGAGCTTCCCAGAACAATTTAATTCGGCATCTCAGGAAACACGAAGCGGAATATAAGGAATACGGCGCTGCTATCGAAAGCTAATCAAAAGCTGATTTCAAACAGCAGACGCTATTTAAGAAATAGCAGTAGTAGCTAACGAACTCGACAGTATGCACATGGCAGCTGACGTGTGTGCACTGCGCAATATTTGTATGATTTAAAATTGTGCGTTGATCAGCTGCTGGTGTTGTTTGCTGTCATAGTCCAATAGGGGGTTGTATTTCTTTAGGCTGCTGAAAAATAACTAGAAAAATAACAACAACGCGCAATACCTACGGCAGTCCAGAAGGCACATACACATTGCCGGGATCCTTTTGAAAATGGGAATCGATACTGAATCAAACAACGTGATATTGGCGATTCGAATTCAAATCGATTTTTTTTCCACACCCCTAATAATTTTGCTGTTACGGGTCCTTCATTGAAAATATTAAAGGGATAGTTTTTTGTTTTTTTTTACATGTTTACAGTTGTGTGACCAACAGACCAGGCAAGAATGGATTTGATTTTCACTCAGAAGGGGATACCCTCTATGTTTTATATAGAAGATTTATTTTCTGATTTTCATGGACACAAAATCCTAATTAATCCTGACTAAAAGACCCTGGAGTGACCAAGCAAATACTGCAGCCCAGCGAAGGATGGCAAAATTCATTGCGCTGAAGAAGATGCCGGGAAAGAATGACTGTCTGCTGTGCATTGGGAAAGAGTCTGCAGCCCTTCGGATTCAGACATTGCAGGATGTGAAGTATTTTATCTGTAATGAAATCATTAAAACCAGGAGAAAGCTTGAATTTTCAAAAACCACCATATGTTGGATAAATGTTACAATAACTTCAAGATGTGTTCCATCTGGTGTGCACAGCTGTACATTCTTGCAGAATGGTAAATGGACTGCACTTATACAGCGCTTTGCCAGCACCTTCGCTGTACCCCAAAGCGCTTTCCAAAGGCCTCTCATTCACCCATTCACATTTGTATTTTATTTTTATTTTTTTTTTTTTTTTTACAAATGACCTCAAGATAACGCGCAAAATCATTATGCGGCAGGTTTTTCATTGAGCGTTAACATAGAAAACAGAAGTCATGGTTTTGCATAAGAAAATGATATATCGGTGGAAGCTTCAGTGTTGGTGGGAATAGGTGGCAGGAATAAACACCGCCAGCCAAAACCAGGAGCACTTCCGTCCTGGTTTCTGGGCGTTTTTGCACCTGCATATCATTAGCGCACAAACCTTTCTGGATACGATGCAAAGATGGCGGAGATTACGGCCGTAAGGTCGCCGCAAAACGCATTGCGTTTACCAATGTGCTCCATTCTATCTGGCCCTTTGTGTTTTCCAAAATCTGAGTGGATGTATGGTATGGGGATGTCACCTAGAGTTCAGAAATGCTTCCTTTGTGTTAATATGTGAGCTAGAAATGCCAGTCTTCACTCTGTGGGTCATTTTACTCGGTTATGATGTAGCAAGTACAAGAGTGTGTGTGTGTGTCACCTCAGCTGAGGCCAAGAGCAGGAAGTTAGGTCATGGCGGCCATCTTTGTCCAATGGCGGCAACTTTAGTTCATAAATGTCGAGCAAACAGGAAGTCTTTCCTCCAGCGTCAGAGGTGTTGGTTTAAGTGCAATTACAGGACAATAAGCTCTCGAGACGCTTTTGAACCAAGAGGGGCCCAGTGAGGAAACTATACACGCTGTGTGTGTGTGTGTGTGTGTGTTAGACAAACCCTTCCGAACTCTTCAGAGACATAAAAGTCAAACACACGCACACACACACACACACACACTGGGGAGCCAAAGAAGAGAAAGTTGCAGAGATCTGAAGAAGAGGCTCCTCTGTGTGTCTGAAGACGGCCAATGGTGGGCCAGGAGGAGGAGGAGGGGGCGGACGGGCAGAAACAGAGAAGAAGAAGAAGAAGAAGAAGGAGAAGAAGAAGAAAGGGAGGAGATGAGAGGGACAGGTGGACCGTGTGTGTGTGCGCGTGTGTGTGTGTGTGTGTACCTGTTGTGCGTCATTAGCCCCCTGTTTGATGTTCCTCCGGTTGCAGCTCGACTTTCTTCATCGTTAGTGACTCGAGATGAAACGGCGGCTCTGACTCACAGGAAGTGACGCACACACACACACACACACGCACGCACACACGCAGTCCTCACTCAGGACTTTTTTGTGGCTTTTTTTCCTTCTTTTTATTGTCTTTCTCGTCACGTTGAGTGTGTGTGTGTGTGTGTGTGGCAGCAGTGCTGCAGCTGGTTGCACTTTGCTTCCTGTTGTGGAACATTGTGAGCCTCTATTGTGGACGTTTCCTATCTGCTCGTCCTCACTCTTCTTTTTTTTAACCATCTTTTTTTCCCTCCTTTGCAAGTGAAATCTCTCTCTCTCTCTCTGGCCTGTGAACTTCCTCCCCTTGTTGGCCCGTCATGTTCTAGATGGATCACACACGCTGGCCTTTCCCAACACTTGAGTGTTGAGTGTTGTTGTGCGGAAAGTGCGTCAGCGCCGCCGGACACTGGAGATCATGACGATTCCAGGCAGGAGAGGTCAGTGGTCTGTGTGTGGGCGTGGCCAGAAACCTTCCAGGACCTTTGGGAACCTTCCAAGGCCTTTCGGGATCTTCAGGGCCTTCCAAGACCGTCAGGACCTTGCACAATCTTCCAGGACCTTCCACAAAACCTTCCAGGACCATCTACACATCTTACTAGCTCTTCCAGGAACGTTCCAAGAACTTCCAGGACCTTTCATGACATTCCAAGACTTTCATGACCTTCCAGGACCATTATGACCTTCCAAGACCTTCAGGGCTTTCGAGGAACCCTCCAGGACCTTCCAGAAAACCTTCTAGGACCTTCTAGGGACCTACCAGGACCTTCCAGGAACATTCCACGACCTGCAGGACCTTCCAGTAACTTTCAAGGACCTTTTCATGACCTTTCAGAACCTTCCAGGCCATTACAGGAATCTTTCAGGAACATTTTAGGACCTTCAGACAGGTTCCTGAAGACTCAGACTGTGTCTCAATTCAGGGTCTGCAGCCTCCGTCGGCCAGATGGCCAGAGGACGAACCCAAGCCCACCTCCCGGTAACCAAATGGGACGGTCTAGCCGTCGGCGTATTTCCTGGTTGCTTCACCGCCGTTCCCGACTGCTGGCCAACCCAGGAAGTGACGTTTTTATAGCATCAAGCTAACCATTGGTTGGCCATCCAACAATGGCGTTGGATGTTCAAATAAGTAAAAACCCTAAGTTAAAAACGTAATATTTTATGTGAAATTTGAATACTTAAATTTATACGTCGTGCCTTTGCCAGGAGGTGCCGAAATTTCAGCTGACTTCCCAGGATCCCAGGATGCTTTGCAGCAGCACGCAAAGCATCCTGGGATACAGAAGTACGCGAAGGATAGTAGCGGTGCAGCCTTGGGATTGGCTAAAAGTAGGGCGCGTTTGGAGGGCGCATTTGGAGCGTCCTTCGGACTTTCGGGAATTGGGACAAGCCTTCGCGCAGTGCTATGACGCAACTGGCCTTCGAACGCAGCCTTCGAAGGATGCAGAGCCCGAATTGAGACACAGCCACGGCCTCAGAGCTCCTCGGCGTCCTTCCCACGCCACCACTTCCTGTTTCCTGTTTCTCACCTCCTGGTTGAGAACCAGGTTGAGAAAAGTTTCCTCCTGAGACACTTTGAGGAAGTGTCTCAGTCTCAACAGTAAACACGTCCTTAATAAGTGGTGTGTGTGTGTGCGCGTGTGTGTGTGTGTGTTCCAAGTCAACGGTCTGACGCTGAAAAGTCACGCCCGGCCTGGAGGGGAGGATCCTGCAGCCGGCCAATCAGGGAGCTGCCGGCACTCCCCTCCCCCCACCCGCCCCTCTCCCTCAGCTCTCAGATGTGAGATCTGGAATCTGATTGGCGGGCTGGACCGAAGGAGAGCAGACACACTGAGTGAGAGTGAAACCCCGACAGCAGCGGCAGCAGCTGCAGCAGTTCCCGTTCTTACCATAAAAACACTTGACGTCCAGTTAGTCAGCATTTCGCTGGCGAGGCAGGACGGGGGGAAAAAAAGCGTCTTAGATAAACAGGAACTGCTGAGGAGCCTTCGGACGCCCTGGATACATTTCATGACCTTAAAAAGACAAGAGAAGGAGCGGGAGGAGAAAGAGGAGGAAGATGAGGACGAGAAGGAGGAGGAGGAGAAGATAGAGGAGGAGGAGGAAGAGAAGATAGAGGAGGAGGAGGAAGAGAAGAAGAATAAGGAGGAGAAGAAGCTGCGCATCCATCCATTCATTCCATCCATCCATCCTCACACACACACACATACACACACTCTCACACTCTCACACACACACACACACACACACACAGTCTTCCTCCAGTGATGATGTCATCAGAACGGAGGGAGAATCCCAGACGAGTGCGTCTCCTCCACTTCCTCTCCACTCACAGCTGACTCGCTAGCTCACCCCCACCCCTCTTCCAGCCAAGGAGGGGAGTAAAAGTTGGGAGTGTGTGTGTGTGTGTGAGTCACAGAGAAAGAGAGAGAGAGAGAGAGAGAGAGAGATGGGTGGAGACTGAAGAGGACAGAGAGCGATAGCGGCGGGCGAGAGAGAGCGGGAGAGAGAGAGAGAGGGAAAGAGCGAGCGAGCGAGAGTCCAGCCCACCGAGCTTAAAAGCATTCAACTGGTGAGCGAGCGAGGCAGTCGGTGGCGAGAGAGGGCACGAGCTGGAGAGAGAGAGAGCGAGAGAGAGAGAAGGAAACTCGCTTACTGATTGGCTCGCTCACTTACGCACACACTCTCTCTCTCTCTGTGCGTACGTGTGTGTGTGTGTGTGTGTGTGTGAACACACTCCGGAGCTTCTTCTCCTTCTGTTTCTCCTCCTCCGTCTTCTTCTCTTCCTCCTTCTCCTCCTTGTCCTCCTCCACCTTCTACTTCTTCTTCTTCTTTGGTGGTGTTGCCTCCACAGCCTCCAGCCATCTGCTCCTCCACCAGAAACGGGAGGATTATCACTCGTTTCTCCCTCAAGTTCAGCCTCCAAAACTTCCAAGGGACTCCAGCCGCAGCTCCACCTCCGGCAGCTCCACCTCTGGCAGCTCCGCCTCCGGCAGCTCCACCTGCTGCTCTCACCGCCACCAAAACTCCAAACTCTCTCTCTCTCTCTCCGTCATTCCCGCTGTCATGCGGCTGCTACCGCTGCTCAGCTGGACCTCTGCGCTGCTGCTGCTCCTCCGGAGCTCCGCCAGCGCCACCGGCACCGCGGCAGCATCCTCCTCCTCATCCTGGGACCTGCAGCAGCAGCAGCAGCAGCAGCAGCAGCAGCAGGTGTCCGACTGCCCGTCCTGCGCCCTGGCGCGGCTGAGGAGGGAGGAGGAGGAGCAGGGGAAGCTGGAGGAGGAGCAGGCGGTGGTGGTGGAGGCGGTGAAGAAGCACATCCTGGACGCGCTGCAGCTCCGGAGCCGCCCCAACGTGACCCGGCCGCTGCCTCGCGCCTCCCTCAGCAGCGTCCTGCGGAAGCTGCACCTGGCGGGGGAGGGAGAGGAGGGAGCCTGGGGGGCCGAAGCAGGAGGAGCAGCAGGAGGAGGAGCGGCAGGAGGGGGAGACCGAGAGACGACGGAGGTCATCACCTTCGCCGAGGCCGGTGAGTGTTTGTAGGTGTCCGTGTGCCCCGTTAGCTTAGCAACTTCTCTTAGCTTCGATGCTAACAGAGGCGTGACGGAAGCAGCTGAGAAGCTACGCTAAAACTCATAGTGTGTGTGTGTGTGTGTGTGTGTGTGTGTGTGTGTGTGTGTGTGTGTGGACCTGCTCAGTAGTACTGATGCAGACTGGAGCGGGAGGGGGTCGCTGGGCTGTTGACCTTTGACACCAGTTTGATGATGTGATAGTGGTGATGAAGATAATGATGATGGTGAGGATGATGATGATGATGAAGATGGTGATGATGATGAAGATAGTGATGAAGATAGTGATGATGATGGTGATGATGATGGTGTATGAAGATCATGGTGATGATGAAGATGATTGTGACGGTGATGAAGGTGATGGTGATGATGATGAAGATGGTGATAATGATGAAGGTGGTGATGGTGATGATGATGGTGTATGAAGATCATGGTGATGATGAAGATGATTGTCATGGTGATGAAGGTGATGATGATGAAGATGGTGATAATGATGAAGGTGATGATGATGATGATGATGATGAGATGATTGTGATGATGATGAAGGTGATGATGATGAAGATGGTGGTGATGGTGATGGTGATGATGAAGGTGATGGTGATGGTGATGATGATGGAGATGGTGATGATGATGATGAAGATGATGGTGATGAAGGTGATGGTGATGATGATGAAGATGGTAATGATGAAGGTGATGGTGATGATGAAGGTGATGATGGTGATGATGAAGATGAGTCCAGGTGCATCCATCTCCTGAGGGAGAGAGACAGAGAGACAGAGAGAGAGAGAGAGAGAGAGAGAGAGAGATGGGTAGAGAGCGGGAGAGGCGGGGTCCACCTCTCTCTCCCCCTCCCTCCTTCCCTGTCTCCCTCGTTCTCTCTATCCCTAACTCCTTCCTCCCTTCCCACCCTCTCTACGTCCCTCCATCCATCCCTCCCTCCCTCCCTCCATCTCCCTCGCTCTCTCCCCCCGCCCCCCTCCTCCCCCGTCCCTCCCACCCTCTGTCTGCCCCAGTTGCGCAATAATCGGGGTGTTTTCCTCTCTTTTTTCCCCCCTCCACCTGTTTTTAGCGTGCTGCTAGCGTGTTGACAGTCGTGTTCCTTTTTTTCTCTGTTTTTTTTTTTTTTTTGGGGTGGGCCGCACGGCTCGTCGTCTGGCTTTCGGATCTTTGATGTCAAAGATGCTCTCTGTCTGAGGAGATGACTCACTCCCCGTAGTAAACAACTTAACCAGCCTGGAGTCCAGAGTCGGCTCTCACTGTCTGCACGGACAGGAGGACAACCCTCCCCCCACCCCCCGCCCCCACCTTCGTCTGACTCCGTCTAGCTTATGCATCAGGTGCTAACGGGGGCCGGGGGGGCGGGGGGGAGAGTGGTGGGGTGAGGTATTCAGGTCATCAATTCTAAAGCTGCGCCTCCTCCTTCTCCTTCTCCTCCCAATGATGACGACCTGCTGCTCTGCTGTCAGGACTCCAGACTAAACAGACCACTGCGCGCGCGCGTGTGTGTGTGTGTGTGTGCGTGTGCGCGTCGTTTCAGGTCAGCTAGGATCGTAGGACCATGAGGTCATCCCAAAGACTGTAAATATGGCACCAATTGCCTCCCTGCTTGGCGCTCAGTATTTAGGGTTGGATTTGGGGGGGGGGTTAGATCACCCTATGGCTCCCGGGCGCACTGGGTCTTTAACTTCCTCCGGTTTCAGTTAGCTCAGCACCTTCTATTAGCTTGCCATCAAAGCTAAGGGGAGTCTATGGAAGCAGCTATGGAAAAAGCTAGCAAACTAAGCTAAAACTCACAGTGTGTGCGTGTAGTGCTGCTCCTCACCTCCCTGCCCTCTCTCTCTCTCTCTCTCTCTCTCTCTCTCTCTCTCTCTCTCTCTCTCTCTCTCTCTCTCTCTGCACTGCATGCTGGGAGTTTTGGTTTGTGAGCGTCGAAAGAGAGCGCTCGACTTTTCAAACTAACTTTCCATCTCACTTCCATCTTGCATTCTTTTCTCTCTTCTATGAAAAGGTCAGAGCAAATCTAGGAGTTTTTCTGTGTTTGTTGTGGTGACGGCGACCTCTCTGTCCGTCAAACACAGAGGCCCCACAGTACACCATGGAGCGGCCTTTACTGGCCGTGGGGAGAAATTTCGGCCGTGAAAATATGACATGCGTCTCTGGAATGAACAAGGCTGTCGTGGCTTTTCTTTGGAAGGAACGACGCGTTCATCAGCTGGCGGAAAATGGGAATCGCCCTTGAGCATTTGTTTGTTGAGGTTTAGGTTTGAGGTTTGAGGTTTGAGGTTTACCTCCGTGATAAGTCAAGTGTTCTCCAAGTGACTTTCAAAAGCAAAGTTTGAGAACGGCTTTGTTGCGGTGTGATTGTCAATGACGACTTGCCTGTCAAAAAAAAAAGAAGAAGAAGAAGAAGAAGAAAAGATCGAGTTGATGAAAAAAAAAAATTGAGGAAATAAAAAACGATATGTGCATGACTAAGAGTGAGTCACAGGTTCATTAAGTAGCCTTGACGTTGAAGAGGAGAATGAAGATACTCTGACACTACAGTGATTGGAAGAAGACAAATGTGCACACTGCAAAAGCTTCATGAATTTCAGGATGATACATATGAGAGACCATCAGTTAATCTATCAGATACTTTTTTCTTCTCGATAAACAACTTTGCAAACAAGAAAGATTTTAGCTTAAAAAACTCATGGCGAAAATTAGAAAGGAAATGAGATGGGAAAAAATACGGCCTTTACTTTTATAAATGTTTGCGCACATAATTCAGTCACTCAAAGGATTGGAGAGTCCACTGAATCAACCAAACAACTCCTCAGTTGTAGTGTTGGGAGGGGACTGGAATTGTACCATTCAACTAGACATTGGCTGAAACGTAACTGGAGAACCACATCCTCCATCAGCTTCCACCGTATCTGAAATAATTAGTGAGAATGACCTTAATAGATGCTTGGAGAAAACCTCATCCAACAATTAAATGATATACAAGGGCCAAAGCTACCGATGGTAATGTTGGAGCAGCTCGACTAGACCGAATCAACATTAATCAAAGAAACAATAATAGGTAAGCGAATGCAACAATATCTCCAGCGGGGTTTTCGGATCATCACACACTCATCACAGATTTTTCTTCAATACACCGTCAACGATGCCCCTACTGGACTTTTAATCTGAGATTGATTCAAAACAGAACCCTCTGTCTCAGACTTATGGCAACAATTGAGAGATAGAAGAATGATGAGGCTTTGAAAATGAAACCATTAGGGGAGATCTTCACAGCAACAGAGCCTGGGAAGGAGGAAAGGAAGCCCTCGGCGCCTTTGTCCATGAAAAAGCAAGAGGTTCCTTAACTAAGACATGGATTTCAACAATTAAGGAAGTTGACGCCCCAACCTGCTTCCTCCTTAAATTGGAGAGAAAGGTCAAAGAACATAATCAAATGCTACATCTCAAGCTCCCCGATGGCTGATGCGCCACAAATTCATCTGAGATGAGAAAGTTAGCAATAAAATTTTATTGCTAACTATTTTCAAACACAAGACTGTAGTCTGGATTCTGGTTCTGAAATCCTTCAAGGTCTAGATGAAACCGCGGCAACATACTTGGACCCCAACATCCTTTTTGAAGAAGTTTTTGCTGCAATGCAGCAACCCTGCCGTGGATGATCTCCTGGCATTGATGACCTGCCAGGATGCTGAGTCTATGCCTGGATCGAGGACTCTTACCAAGCAGTTTTTTTTTTTACTAAAGAACTGGAGACCAGTTTCACTTATTTGCACACACTATAAAACAGTCGCTAAACATCTCTCAAGCGGACCGAGACGGAGTATCCTGTATCCAGTAGTACCTTGGTTGTGAGTAACCCGGTAGTCTCGGATGTTCTGGCACCGACTGATTGTGTTGAAACCTCCTGTCACACTTATTGATAACGTTCAGAAGATACTGGTGAACTTTTTCTGAGATGGATATTACTGGACACGAGTGGCCATACTGTTCCGGCCCGTCTCAGACGGGGGGGGGCAGGGGTTCATTGACCTGCGCAGTAGATTAACCATCTTCGTCTGTTGTACCATGAACAGCATATGTGGCCTCAGACAGCCTTTCTACTGCTTGGTCCCGTGAAAAACCTTGGCCATGACAGACATCTATTCCTGCTGGACTTGGAGGGATTGGATATGTTCAACACGTCCTCATTTTGCAAGTTGTTACTACAGTCATGACAATTAGGAGGAGCAACTCTCAGCTCTGTGGCCAGGTGAGGTGGGGAGCCACTTTTCAACACTTTACAACAGATTTTTTTGCTAATCCCCCTCTAACGAAGCTCCCTGGACTGAGATTGAAAGGCCAACGGAAGAGTGCTGCGAGACTCAGTCAGGAGACCGGCATCCGATCTCAACGCCCACTGACCGACATCCTGCAGGAAGTAGTGAACTAGCTTCTAGGTCTCTTTAGAGAGGCCTTGGAAAGGGAGCCCTCTGGCCGCAGTGGTGCGTTGGAGACAAGTTTTCCAAGCCTGTCTGTCACCCCTCGCGTGGTGGAAGAGCAAGCAGGGACTCCACCAACCTTTGGGAGACTTAAACACATGGATCTATCCAAGAGCTCCAAGAAAGACTCATACTGTGTGGCAGTACCTTTGTTAGGCGTCGGGTAGTCGAGGATGGGTCAATGAGCTTTGCACAGGGGACCATCTCCTCGAGGCAGCTGGAGGTCCCTGTACAAACCTCCCACAGAAAAACCGACTGCTGATTTGCAGTGGAGGGTGATACGTTGGGTTGTGGCTACCAACTACTACTACTAGCACTTTAATCACCAGAACCAGAGTCATTGTGCCTGTTGTGCCTCCTGCCAGGAAGAGGAAACTCTGGACCATCTGTGGGTAGCCCCCTCTGCTGCAGCCATGGCTTGCTAGGTTGGGATTTACTCCTGATGACCAGTTGTTTTGTTTTTGGCCCCAACTACTCAGTGGCAAAATGGGTTTGGTCTGTCAATTTCTGAATTGGGTCAAGCAAAAATTAGCACCTGGCGAACCAGAAGAAATACAATGGAATTAACAGGATCAACAGAGTGAATGTTTCTGTTCGTGGCCGCACGAGTGAAAGTTGCGTTCACATATTTTCTAAGTTGGTTTCTGACTTACAGAAATTTGGGTGTTTTTGATTGATATTACGATGATGATGAGTAACACATTGTATGTCATATTAAAACAAACATGAACCTTATTTAAACAAATAAAACAACAAATTGGTGGTTAAAGGTCAATGTTTCAATGTCTCTCTCCCTCTTTCTCTTGGTCAGGTGAGTCTCCGGATGAGCTCCACTTCCTGCTGTCTGGCGGTGGTGGGGGAGGGGAGGCGAGGACCCCTGGGTGGTGGAGCAGGCCGACGTCTGGCTCTTCCTGCGCCTGGCCAAGAGCAACCGCAGCAGCAGCAGGTGCAGCAGCAGCAGCTCCAGCAGCAGGTCCACCAGAAACAGCAGCAGCAGCAGCAGGTGCAGCAGCTCCAGCTTCAGCTCCAGTAGCAGAAACAGCAGCTCCAGCAGTTCCACCTCCAGCTTCTCCGGCAGGGGCCATCAGCGGGTCACCCTGCGCCTCTCCTCGCCGCCACAGGGGGCGCTGCTGGGGGAGAAGACAGTGGAGTTGCGGCGCAGCGGCTGGCACTCCATCCCCCTGGCGGTGCGGGGGGTGCTGCTCCGTGGCGCCCCCTTCAGGCTGCGGGTGTCCTGCCCGCTGTGCGCCCAGGCAGGCGCCACACCTGTCCTGGTCTCCACCTCCAGCACCTCCACCAGCAGCGGACAGCAGCATCAGCAGCAGCAGTCCCACCGGCCCTTTCTCTCGGCGGTGGTCCGACCCGGCGGTGGCGACCCGGCGGGTGCGGAACAGAGGAGCCGCAGCAGGCGGGGGGCGGCGGAGGAGTGCGAGGAGGGGCGGCGGCGGCAGCGCGGGTGCTGCAGGCGCAGCCTCTACGTGGCGTTCAAGGATGTTGGCTGGAGTGACTGGATCATTGCCCCGCCGGGCTACCAGGCCCACTACTGCCAGGGCCAGTGCTCACTGGTAGGAGCTGCAGGCGCAGCAGGCGGGGCCGGGTCCTTCCACGGCGCCGTGCTGGCCCACCTGCGCCTGCGCGGCTCAGGACCCCCCGGGGGGCTGCGTTCCTGCTGCGTCCCCACCCGCCTCCGGCCCCTGTCACTGCTCTACTACGACCAGGACCAGAACATCGTCAAGAGGGACGTCCAGGACCTGGTGGTGGAGGAGTGTGGCTGCTCCTAGTGGGGGAGGAGGGAGAAGAGGAAAAAAGAAGGATGTCTAATTTATTTTTATTACGAGAGGGGGGAGGGAGGGAGTGAAGAGGGAGGAAGGAGAGAAAGACGGGGAAGGAATTGAGGGAGGAAGGGAATGAAGGAAGAGAGGGAAGGAAGGAGAGAAAGAGGGAAGGGAGGGAGGATTATTTATGTGCGACCACAGGAACCGGAGAGCCGAGGCTTCCGATGAGGAGAAAAAAAGCAAAAATGAGAAAAGAAAAGGAAAAAAAATACAAACAAAAATCTCCAAACTATGCAACTTGTTTCCACGTGTTATTATTATTGTTGTTGTTGTTGTTGTTGTTGTTGTTGTGTGTACATATATGTGTGTGTGTTTGTGTGTGCGTGTGTGAGTGTGTGTGTTGGCCCAGCTGCTGGAACGCTTCTTCTGTAATGTTTTCATGTTGGTGTAATAATCATGTAATTACTACTAGTAATAATAGTGATGATAATAATGTTATTTAATTGTTATTTGCGTATTTATGTTCAACTGCATTTTTAATGCAGAAATGTTGTGAACGTTTTTTTGTGGGTTCTTTGTTTTGTTTTTGTTGCACTAAAAGCGACGACGCTCAGATTGTTCAGAATAAAAAGTTTTATTTTCTGCTTTGTCTCTCTGGAGCCGGCAGACTGAGTTGCTTTGCTGTGTTGCACCAAATGTAACGTTCAGCTTGTGGCCATTTTGGCAATGAATTTATTGAATTTATTTTACACACATGGTTGTTTGTTGGTTTGTTTGTTTGCTTCCTGCTTTACTATTAAAGTTGAAACCATGTTACACCGAGTGGCTGCGTCCCCCCTCACTGCTCTCACAGGGGTCAAAGGCCAGAGGTCAGTTTTGAAACTCGCTCCGCACGTCTCCGAGGCAGGAGCCTCCAGCTCACCCTGAGGAGGAGAAGAAGAAAAAAAAACTAGCACTCCATGGCAACGATGAGCAGCAACTAGCAGCTGGTAGCAACAATTAGCAACAACTAGCAGCCGGAAGCAATAATAATAAACATGAACCATCAGCTAGCAGCCAGTAGCAATAATTAGCAACACATAGTAACAACTATCAGCCGGAAGCAACAATAAGAAACATGTAGCAACAATAAGCAACCTGTAGCAACAATTAGCAACACGTAGAAACAACTAGCACCCTGTAGCAACAATTAGCAACATTGAAGCAAAAACTAGCAACCGGTATCAACAATTAGCAACACATAATGGTAATAATAATAATAATAATAATGATAATAATAATAATAATAATAATAATAATAATACATTTTTTTATAAAGATCTTTTCATAATAAAATCTCAAAGGGCTACAGGTAAAAACAAGATGAAGAAGAGGAAAGCAGTGTAAATCAGCACAATTAAAACCTGATTGTCACTCAGAGACGCAGAAGCGGCGAACAAACAAACGGCAGCATACTCTCCTCTCTTCTACCCTTAACAATTAAAAGTCTTTTCAAATAAAAACATTTTCAAGCCTGCTTTAAAAGACTGCAGTCGCTGTTGAGCCCTCAGCTGGGCGGGGACTTTGGACTGTTCCAAAGGGGAGTCTGGTCTTTGGGACTCAGGGGAGCAGTCTGCCTGTAGATCTGAGGGAGCGGGTGGAGGTTTGTGGAGTGATGAGTTCTTGTAGGAATGTCGGTGCATGTCTAGTGATGCATTTGTGAGTGAGCAGTTGATCCGGGTTGAGACAGGGAGCCAATGCTGTGTGTTCAGAATGGGGGTTATGTGATCATGTTTTTGGACCCTTATCAGGACCCTGGCAGCACTGTTCTGGATGTGCTGCAGCTTCTGGATGCTTTTGCCAGGAATCCCGAAGAAAAGGCTGTTACAGTAGTCCAGCCTTGAGGAGATAAAGGCAAGGACCAGCTTTTCTGCATCCAGTGTGGCTAAGGTGGGGCGAAGTTTGGAGATGTTTCTGAGGTGACAGAATGACGTCTTGCAGAGTTCCCTTATACGGTTGTTGAAGGTGAGGTGGGTGTCAAACTAGACCCCTACATTGATGACTGAGTGTGATAGAGAGATGACCTGGCTGTCAAAGGCGAGTTGGTTTATAGGTGAAGACTGGACCTGATGTGGTGTGCCAAGAAGAAGAGCCTCAGTTTTATTGCTGTTCAGTTGAAGGTAGTTGCTGCTCATTCATGCCTTTATCTTTTCGAGACAGGCGGGAAGAGAAGACAAGGCTGCAGAGGGGGTAGGAGCTGTACTGATGTAGAGTTGTGTGTCATCAGCATAGCAATGGAAGGATATCCCATGTCTGCTGATGAAACGGCCGAGGGGAGCATGTAAATGATAAAGAGGATGGGCCCGAGGACCGACCCTGTGGGACACCGCAGGACATAATGAGACAGTGAGCAATTTGGACTTGCTACCTCCCAGTGACACATATTCAGTCCTGAGAGGTAGGACTGGAACCACTGCAGGGCACTGCCTTGAAAGCCCAACAGTTTTTTTGGAGGCGCTCCAGGAGGATGGCGTGGTTCACCGTGTTGAAATCTGCTGACAGGTGGAGAAGGATGAGCAGCGATGGTGAATCTGTGTCAGCTGCCATCAGTATGTCATTTGTCACGCTGAGCAAGGCTGTCTGGGTGCTGTGGCGAAACCTGACCGGAATTTCCCAAACAGGCTGTTTTCATTCAGATGGTCATGGAGTGGAGAGGCAATGACTTTCTCAAGTACCTTGGACAGAAAGGTGAGTTTTGAGATGAGCCTGTAGTTAGCAAGAACCCCCGTGTCCAGGCTTGGCTTCTTGAGGAGGGGACGGATGACAGGAGCTCTAAGGGCAGGTGGAACATAACCAGTCTGAATTGAGAGATTTACAGCCTGGGCGATGATTGGGCCGAGGATGGGAATGTATGACTTAAGCAGTGCAGTTGGGATGGGGTCCTGAATGCAGGTGGATGACTTCCAATCCTGCCTCCAACTCCCAGGCGAGGAGTTGGAGGCAGGATTACACAAAGCGGAGGAACTTGTTTTCTTCATTTGGCGCTGTGGTAGATATGGTAGGTATGGTAGAGCGCAGCAGAAAGGTCAATTCCCTTAAACACATGAAATCCAGCCCCTTGTCCAGGATATGGTTGTGAATGCTAGTAACAACTAGCAGTCGGAAGCAACAATACCAAACATGTATTTGAATTTGAAGTTATTAAAGAGTAGCCCCTTGAGATGTGCCATCTCCTTTTCAAGTGGGTCCCGAGAAAACATACATTACTCCCACACACAACCCCTACCCACATAAGTCTAGCATACCGAATAGACAAATTGAATAAAAGGAACAATGAGGTTCACATAAAAACATAACAGGAGTAAAGAAAATAGAAAAAGGCATAAAAAAATAGATAAATAAATAAATTACAAACATGAGCAGTTTGTTTTGAGGTGAGAGTAAAGTGAGCTCCAGAAACAACGAAAAGAGGTAATAACAGTGCAAAAAAAAAGGAGGTCATTCCAACCTGATGGAGCCTTATAATGAAATGACCTTTTACCAACGTCTTTTGAGGTTCTGAAGAGAAAGAAACAAGGGAAATTCATCCGGATGAGTAAAGCAGGACTTCCAAATGGCTGGGAACTGCAGTGAGGGAAGTCCAGAGTAGCGTGGAGGACTGCAACTCCGTTGCCGTATCTCCACCCTGGAGCATCAGTGAGTGGAAGCAAATAATTTAACTATACTGCTAGACAAGAGGGCCGCACCATCCCGGGTGGGATGAATGCCGTCCCTCCTAACAAGACCAGGCTTGCCCCTGAAAGGCTTCCAACAAAGTCCACCAAATTATTGGGTGGGCTTTGACAGCCAATGGTGAAAGGATAGCATGCAGCTAAACATCTCATCGCTGCAGATATTCGGGATGGGGCCGGAGAAAACTACTTCGTCTGACACGGGCCGTGCAAATGCGCACACCGACGCTATATTTAACTAAGTGACCTCAGGCGATCTTAGGCGTGCATCGTTGAAACCACAGTGAATTACAATTCGCCTAAATCTCCGTTCATCCTTAGCCATTAACTTTGAATGCCCTATAATATCGCCCACTCTGGCTGGGGTTGGGGTGCACTTCACTGTGGTCTCTTGGCTGTCCTAGGTTAACGTGCCTCACTATGGATTAGCTAATTACTATCTCAGTCGGCGTGCTGCTGGGCGTCACAAACTTGTCAGTGACACGGACGGAAGAGGCCTGGTGCTGAGAGTGGCGGTGGTGTCTGACGCTCTTTCCTTTCCCCAGCTGCTCGGGAGCCGCCGAGGGAGCTCCCGACCTGGAACCACCGATGCTACGGAGGTTCCGGGTCTTGAACGCTCTGCTCCAGACGAGCTAACCTCGCCAGCTGTGGGACTACTATTACGCTCAAAGGGGCAAAGTCGTTTCTCAAGCTGGCTAAGCCTCGCCTCAAGAGCTAACATAGCATTTGCACTTTATGCAAATCCCTGACTCTAGTAATTGAGGAAGAGGTCAAACTAAGGATCTGGCAGTGTGAGCAAGAAAAGACGGGTGGAGAGAGAGAGGGGAGACGGGGGGGGGTGGGAGGAAGAAGCCATGCCTACGACATTGTGCAAACAGACAGACATAAGGTGTGTTGATGGAAGACAACTGATTAATTTGGAGACCGATCACCTTTGAGAAAAACCAGTCTGGTGACTCACTAAGTCAGAGCTCGAGAGTGGCGTGGCTGGCTGGACTGTCGCCTCCTGTCTGACGCTGTCCTGCTCAGACTGCAGACATCACCCACGATTCAGTGTGTGTGTGTGTGTGTGTGTGTAAGTATTAGTCATACGCAGCAGTCTGAGGTGATTTGTTAACAGGCAGGAAACAGGAAGTGTCATTAAGCTTTCAGACAAACTCTCTCTCTCTCTCTCTCTCTCTCTCTCTCTCTCTCTCTCTCTCACACATACAAACACTTGCTGGAATGTTGCTATTATTCATGATGACCGGAACTTCAACCGGAACAGCAGGAATATCTCTCTCTCTCTCTCTCTCTCTCTCTCTCTCTCTCTCTCTCTCTCTCTCTCTCTCTCTCTCTCTCTCTCGATGTAGTGTCCTAACGACGCGTTCTCCCATGCGAGGCTAGACAGTCAGTTAACACGGAGAAAAAAGACACACAAGGCTTAACTTTCCCTGTGCTCTTTTCTTTGATTCTTTTCCCTCTCTCTGAATCTTTTCCGCGTAAAACTGAAACATGACGGAAAATACAGCGTGGCATGAAAAACATGCAACACATGTGTTCGTTCAAATGCAGTGTGACGGCCGAGTGCCGTAGAAGTGCCTCTGAGTGCAGTGCCAACTTCACCCAGCACGTGGCAAACCGCATTTATTTTTCCCACAGTGCAAACATTTTTAGATATTCAACTAATTTATATTTAGTCTTACCCTTTTAATCTGTTTAACTTATTTATATTTTTTAGCAATCTTAATTAACTATTAATTCTGTGTATTTACAAATTTTGCAGTCAACACAATTGATCTGATTGGCCGAGAGCCAGCAACCCTCAGGGTCTCCCGGGGGGGGGGATCCAAGGGTCCCAGGTCCGCGCTTCCGTGCCGTGAGTCCATGTCCTGGTCACGTGTCCTGGTCCACTTCCTGCTTCAGTGCTACCATTTTAGCTAGCTAGCAAGCTAGCCATCCGGGGTTCATCCCCGCCTGAGCTTTCTGTCCATCACAAAACGAAGAGCTCGCTGGGGGTGAAAAGCACGGACCGCCAGTTGATGATGAAGGCAGCTGATTGGCTGATTGGCCGATTGAAGCATGAAGTCCGACTCCCTCTCCGTCGCCACGCTCTCCACCCTCCTCCTCGCTCCACACTCCTGCAACTCCACGTCGGTGTTATGTGAAAAATAGAACAACAGCCAGGGTATATTTCCAAAGTGGCTTCAGCGGCTTTTAATGTCACAGTGCGTGTCCCCGCCAGGCACGGGTGCGTTTCAGAAGCCTCACCCAAGCGTTAAACCAAGACACAAGTCGACACAAGTTTCCTGTCTTTCCAGAAACAGACATGTTTATCAAAAACCAGAATTAACGATTAACAGAGATATGTCCAAATAAACGAGGCAAGAGCTTTTAGGAATTTGTATTCTGCTAAGCCACACCTAGTGTGTGTCCTCGGAGACTGGCCTTCGTTAATCTTAAGTACTTTGTCTGCTTTGAAATCTTGTTTTTGTTCATAGCGTTCTTGAAGGTTTCAGTTCCACCAGTCAGTGAAGATGTCAAAGTTTTTAATCAAACGGGAACTGAGGTCGATGCAGAGGTCTTTTGTTCCATTGTGCAGCAGCCCAACATTGGCATACTTAATCGGTGATTGGGAATAATCGGTGACTGTATAATTATTCATCATTGATTCTATTAAAGTTACCATAATCAATGGAATGGAATGATAAATTGCACTTGTGTATTTTTTAAAAAATGAAATAAATTGGTATTATTTTGTTCGGCCTCTCTCTCCTGGACTACAGACTTCAAGGAAACTTCCCCCTGCAGTTCCCAAGATATGTACAATATAATGTGTAATGTCTGCTGGTAGTTGGAGTGATGACACAGACTTCCTTGAACTGGCGTCTTGAAACTCAGATGACACAATCATACTAACAGTCCAGTACGCGACAGAGAGCAGACGATGAGGAAAAACATCTAAGTTGGTGTAGTAAATATTTTCTGCTATTAATAATCTCATTGTCGGTTTCTTTAAGTTTTTTTTTTTTAAGTGTATGTATTGTCAGTTGTGAAAGGCTCGTCCACTTCAGAGGTGGCTGAATTGGTGCTAGAGAAACCTGGGGGGTGTCAGGCTGGGACTCGAGGCAGACGCAGAGGATAAAGGTAAAATTTGTCTTTTGTTGTATCCCACAAGCAAAAGAAAAAAAATTCTTGAAATTCCTAGGAAA
>CM020520.1:14630000-14765000 GCA_009823395.1 Thamnaconus septentrionalis | reverse complement strand
GAAAGTTACACTTAATATTGCCTGGAACAGCAAACATTATACCCACTCACCTGGTGGACACGTCATCACAGCAGCACTACCGGCTTCACCTTCATGTTTGGCTCGGTAATGCCTCATCATTGACGACGTGTTGTTATTATACGCCAGGTGCCGGGAACAAAGCAAACACTTTACCTGCAAATTAAAAATGAGATGCGTGTGTGCTGCGGCGCGGTTTATTCTTTGTTACTATATGAATAAGTTGAGTAATACGCTTGTAACAAATTACCTTGTTCGGCGGCACGATTTCAAAATGCTCCCAGACTGGTGATCTCTTCCTGGTTGGTTCCATTGCAGAGCAATACGAAAGCAAGCCGAAAGCAATCCGAACGCTAATCAAATCAATCCAAAAGGTATCGACCAGATAGGCAACGCATTGCGCCGTTTCATCCATTTTAAACTCAACTGAGACCCGCCAGACTTTCAAAGCCCCGCCCATTGAACCAAACCAGTCAGCTGATTCAGTCTGAATGAAGCAGTGAAGTGGTTCAAACGTCATCAGTCACGTGATTTGAAGCAAGCTCCGGAGCAGTGCTTCAGAAAAAACGCCTACCGAGTGTTGGGGCGTGGTTCGAAGCCCCGTGTCAGAGCGAACATCACTAGCCTTAGCTACCCTTGTTTCCATTTTAGCCTCATCTTAGCCAGCCTAGTGATTTTTTTGTTTTTTTGGGGGTTTTTTTGTTTTTTTGTTCCCTGCCCGTTTGCAGCGTCCTACCTTTGGTAGTGATTTTGTTTTCGTTTTTTCTGTGACCGTGTTCCTCGAGGATCCAGCGTTTTTGTTCTTTGGTTTTTTTCAGTCCTGCTGTCAGTCCTGTGAGGTTTTTGGCAATAAATAACACCTTTTACCTACCTCCTGAAGACCTGTGTCCATGCCTGAGTCCAGACCTCGTTCCAAGTGGAACAACATGATTAATTAATGTATACATACAATAAATTAATGACACATTTGATTAATTATTTCACTATTCATTTATATAATTGATCAATTTTTGCACTTTTAATTATCCGTAGCTTTCGTCATTCAACAATACAGGTTAAGCCTGATCGCACAGCATTGCAGTGTGCATGGAAAGAGAGGGCACAACCATACATACACGCTGTGCAGTAGAAATGATAACGTCCAAAAGCACGAGAAAATATTCACAAAAGACCACGCTGTGACAAGATGTGATGCGTAGTCACACACTCACTGCGCCTGTTAGCATTGCGCTAGGCTCCACATGCAAGCTTATCCTTATTTTACACAAAGAGACAGAGCCTCACAGCACTAAACTCTTTATGGCGTGGCAATCTTTTGTTGACCCAGCCCAATCTTAGACGGTGCTACTTGTAAAATGTCTGTCTATCAACTGTTTATATTTCACTCAAAATGTGTTTGTATGTTTATTTACATTTTGCTGTATTTGCAAATTCTGTTTATTTTGGGAAGCTTTTATTTTGTTAAATTCCTTTTGTTTTGTTGACCCTTGACACTGTAGCGATGTCACTTCCTGTTGTTTCTGCGGTATTTTCTTCACTTGGCTCTAGCCCTGGAGAGGAGAGGTAAAGTGCTACAGTGCTCCTGTTGAGTTTGTAAAAATGTGGGTGGGGGAAAGTAGTGAAAAAAACACGTAGCATATATTTTAATTGCTGTTAAGCACCTTGAGTTGCATGTCATTGTATGAAAGGTGCTATAAAAATAAAAGTTGATTGATTTTTTGTATGGGTAACATTTTTTGTTTGTTTGTTTATATACTGCTCATTGTAGCGGCTATGTTCTTTTTTTGTGTGAGTAAAACACTTTCATGCTCCCTGGAAGGGTCACGGTCACAGCACTGAGACCGTTTCTGACCCTTTTTGCTTCATGTACCTTTCCTTTAACCCTCCTGTTATGTTTGTTTGTCAGGAACAGCAATGACGTTCCCGGGTCAATTTGACCTGGCGCAAGTTTAATTAGATGTCCGAAACAAAAGAAAATCCGAACAAGCATTGATAATGTTTCATTATTAACTCCATTGCTAACTATTCTATCAATATTTAGTGCAATGGTGTTCCTTACCTCTAACAGGTAATGGTTCAATTAGGATAATTCACTCGTTTTTCATTAAAAAAATATATATATATATGTAAAATGTTCAAACTTTTTTTCCATGTTTCACCACTTTAATACATTTCAAAGACCAACACATAGAACACAATAGTTTTACATAACATTGAACCATAACATTTACATTTTCTTTTATATACATGCACTGTTTGTGAACCAGCGTTTTTGTGCAGAGTGCTCATGAGCACAACATTTTTTTCCCCTTTTTGGGGGCAGTAAGACACTACTAGGGCTGTGGTGTCCGTGAAGGTAAACATGGAAGATTGAGGGGTCCTGTTCCTGATTGCCAGCAGCTCAGCAGGGCGTTCAGCCCTGTTCTTTCAGACAGTTCCAACCGTTGTGAGCTTTCACTTTAGAAGCTCCTGACCCAAGTTGTAGTTTGTGGAAAAAATTGTCACAGGTTATGTTGTGCCCCCTGAGACCGTGTACCATGTCGAGCACGACCCTTGTGCCCTGATTCTTCTCTGGGGCTCCTCCAACCAGCTTCCCAGTGCAAACCTGCAATCTCAATGACTGAACAGAGTCAGAGTCAAGGGGAGATCTTCAACTGTAAAGGTTATAGAGAACTGCTGGACAACAATGTTATGTTTTAATGTAAAATAAAATGTGAATAATAATAAATACAGAATTTAACTTTCATGTGTTAAAATTTAGCTTATTTTTATCTCGAGCTGTCAGTCAATTAAAAAAATTAATCCGATTAATCGCATGGTTTTCCATAGTTAATTCACGATTAATCGCAAATTAATCGCATTTTTTTTTATCTGCTCTAAATCCATTAACTGATATTTTTCCATTTTTTAATAATCATATCAACAAGGGAGTAGGCAAATACTTGCTTTCTGCAAATGCAGCATGTTTATTCGTGTTGGAGCAATGACAAGTACTACTAACAAAACAAAAGATGCACAGGGTAAAAAAAATAATTATAAACTCAAGCCCAACAAAGATAACAGATGGGCATAACTGTAACATTACATAGTAATGATTACTAGGACTAACAAATCAAACAAAGTACTAACTCATCCCCTTTTTTTGCCCTTATGCATTGCATCAAACTGTGATGCACAAAATAAATTAAATCAAAACAATAAATAAAGTGTGCATTAAACAGGGGGCAGTGCAATACAGAATAGGACTCAAATGATATAGTACAGTTAGGCATTATAGCCTATAACAGCTGTTCAGCATCCATAGTAATCCACAGTCAGTGCCATAATCATCCATAGTCAGGCGATATGAATGACATCGCGCAGACCCTCGTCCTCCACGACATTAATTGGCCTGCAAGCCGTAGCCACCCATTTAGCCACCGCTGTTGAAAGTTGGCGTGTGGTGGACGTGGCCAGTGGTCTCCGTGCCACACCATCCAACGTGGTTTGCTTTACCTTAGAAGGGGGCGGAGGGCTCTCTGCGCAGACAAGTGATACGTAAAACTGCTCGTACTCCGGTGGGAACTAAATGCAGCTTTACAGTAAATGCATATCATTTTTGTCCTGTCAAGACTGCCATCTGGCAGGGTTTTTGAAGAGGAACTTTCCATTTACAATTGACGTCTTATCCATGTTAGTCCTTCCTAGTGCTCATCTCCGCTCAGTCTCTTTTTCTTTTTTTGTTGTGTTTACAAGCCGGCTGCAAGCGTGTGACTGAGTCAATTCATTTCCCGTTTCCACAATCTACGGAGCAGCCAAAGGTTCAAAAAGCACCCTGTGCGTTAATCGAGCGATAAAATTTTGTTGGCGGTAAAGCGGCGTTGAGTTAACGCGTTAACTTTGACACCCTTATTTTTATCACATTTATGCAGTCACAAGAAAAGGAGAGGTGCCATGGATGCCTATGTACAAAAGAAGCCGACAAGCACTCCACAACAAGCCACTGCCTTCACCCAGTCAATACTCGACCCTGAATACATCCTGCCATCAAGAACGCACTTCACCAAGTTGATGGAGGACAAATATAAGACAACTTTTCTGAAGGTAAATTTATAACACACACACACACACACACAAAATACTTAATTTAAGGAATTATCAATTTCGAAGATTGATATTGAAAGATTAAGAAGTAATGTTAAAATTGCTGTTTAATACAATAATTTGATGATAAGTTAAGAAACAAAAATAAAATGTCTGCAATAATATAAGCAATCTAAAACTGATGTTTATTTTTGTGTAATAATTAAAATCACCCCTCTCCTCTAAGGTGAAGATATTAGAAGATATCAGCTGCATCACACTGACTGCTGATGCGTGGACCAGCCGTGCCACGGAGTCATCCCTTGGAGTTTCTTGCCATTTCATAACCAAATATTGGCAATTGAAGACGCTGAACCTGACCACCACGCCTCTGGAGGAGAGGCATACTGCTGAGAACATAGTGACTTGGATGTTGGAGGTGGTACACAAGTTCAACATCTTGCCGAAAAATCAAAGCAGTAGTTCACGATAACGGTTCCAACATAGTCGCAGCAATGCACCTGCTGGAAAAAGAAGCATGGATGGGCCTCTGTCCGCTGTGCTGGGCACACACTCCAGCTTGGAGTGAACAATGCCCTCAAAGATACTAACATCAGCAGAGCTTTGGGTGGCTCAAGAAGCATTGTGGAATACGTCCACAGAAGTGAGCTGGCCTCTACGAAACTGAAAGAAAAACAGCAACAGATGAACACAAAAGACCACAAGCTGATCCAGGATGTGAGTACAAGATGGAACAGCAACATACTACATGATACACAGACTCCTGGAACAGCGCTGGCCAGTCACCGCAACTCTATCTGATCCTGAAATACCAAAGGGGAAACAACACTTGGATTTGAAGCCAGCTGCTTGAAGAGTTGGTGCAAGGGTTGGAGCCTTTTGAAAGTGCCACGGTTTACCTTAGTGGGCAGGAGTACACAACTGCTTCATGTCTCCCACAGGTGGTCAAAGGGCTTCAACGGTGCTTTGAGACGAGCTCAGGAAAAGCCTTTCTGTCCACTGCAATTAAAGGGATAACTGAAAGCTGGGGGACTCTGAACAACACCATTTCAAAGAAAGACCTAGAGAAAGACCCAATTCTTCTTGCAGCTCCTCTTGACCCAAGATATCGAAAGATGACATTTATGAAAAAAAAAAAAAAAAAGGAAGTTCTTTTTGACCGTTGGTGCCTAGCTTGCAAAGCTGACAGCCTGAGTTCAGTGCGTGACCTCATGCTCGTGGGGGAGTTCAAGAATTGTGTTCCTGAGCGTACCGTGGTTTATTTAAAAGAACAAAAACTCACCAGTTTGCAGCATGCCGCCACTCTGGCCGATGAGTTCATCTTAACCCACAGGAATGTGTTTCAAAGGTGTGATTCCCTCCACCGTGACGGTAACCGGAAAGTTGGTGACACGCAGCCTGTGGTTGGGAACGTTTCCCGTCCAAGCTCTACTCCTGAGAGGCAGTGTTTTTATTGCCGTAAGCCTGGTCATTTGATTGCTGACTGCTCTGTGTGGAAGCGCAAACATCAGGGCTCAGTTTCAGTTCCCAAACCGCCAAAAGGAGTGAGGTTACTCAAAACTGTGACCCGCAAGCAATGAGTCTTTGGCTCTAAAAGCCCCAGATGACTGTTTTAAATCTTTTATCATTGATGGCTTTGGCTCTCTGACAGTGAGGGCGGAGGACAAGCGCCCTCATTAGGGTCCTGCGTGAGGTGGCTCTCAGTCCTTCGTTCTTGCTGGTGTCCTGCCTTTCGGTCCCAAGTCTGCCTGTGAGGCGAATACAGCGGTGAGTGGTATTGAAATGGGTTGTGTACCTGCGCCTCTTCACTGTGGCCATGTGAAATCGAAACTGATTTCCGGCTTCTCTCCAGTAGCAGTTCTCCCCCCGCTTCCCTATTGATGGGATAAGTTTCACCATGGGGAATGATATCGCAGGAGGTATCATTGCCCAGGAGGTCAACTAGCTGTGAGCATGATGAGTTAACAGAGAAACATCCTGAGGTTTTTGCTGTGAGTGTTCTTACTGGAGCTCAAGCTCAAGGAAGCACAAACATGATGTTAACTTGTCTGATACACTGCTTCCCTCTGCTCTGACTGATGGCTGTTTGTCCCCTGTTGACAGACCTGTGAGCTGCCCTGCAGTTGAACTGGAACACATAGAAGCTGATGCTCTCACAGTGTCCGTCCCATTTGTCAAGTGATGCACTCATCAATGCCCAAAAATGTGATCGGTCCTTAAATGAATGCTTTACGGCAGTGGCTGATGGACCAAAGTGTGGTCAAAAACAGTCTTTCGTTTTCGATGAGGGTTTGTTGATGCGCAGGTAGGTTGCACATCCTGATCTAACAGCCAATAGTACAGGTGAGGATTGGAGCACAATATATCACATCCCTGTCGAGTGTCGACAGCACGTATTAAAGTTGGCACATGAACATTCATGGTCTGGTCATCTGGGTGTAACCAAGACCCATGATCGTGTGCTGGAACATTTCTTCTGGCCTGGTTTGAAGAGTGATGTTGTCCGTTTTTGCAGGACATAGAGTACCTGCCAGGTGGTGGGTAACCCTAACCAGGCTGTGCCTCCAGCCCCTCCTTGTCCAATTCCAGCTGATTGAGCACCATTTGAACATGTCATCGTAGATTGTGTTGGTCCTTTACCGAAAACAAAAGCTGGTAGCCAATATTTGCTCACAGTAATGTGCGTGTTCACCCGTTTCCCTGAGGCAATTCTTCTATGGAAAATTACAGCACCAGCCATTACCAAAGCATTAATTATGTTTTTTACAACGTTTGGTCTACCAAAAGTGGTACAGACCGACCAAGGAACTAACTTCGTCTCTAAAACATTGAAACACACACTACAGCCTTTCGGCATCACACATTCTGTCTCCAGTGCGTACCACCAAGAGTCACAAGGTGCTCTGGAACGGTGGCATCAGACTCTGAAGTCTATGCTTAAAAAGTATTGCTATGACACTGGAAAAGAGTGGGATAAGAGAGTACCGTTCATTCTGTTTGCCATACGTGATGTGGTACAAGAGTCCCTCCGGTTCAGCCCAACTGAACTTGTGTTAGGTCGCCATGTCTGTGGTCCTGTGTTAAAGTCAAGTCAAGTCACTTTTATTTATTTACATTTACAAAGGACAGAGCCGCGCCAAAGCGCAGTGTAGTGGATCCCGTGGAGTACTTTAAATTGTATTAATTGTAGGTTAAGCTGGTTTATCATTGAAAAAGTGTTCAGGCAAATTATCCTCCAGAAATCAGAGTGAGGCTGGGGAGACAGGTCTCTTTCCCACTTATCGATTGGGATAGATATAGTGCCGTCTGTATTTGCAAGGACTGAACAGGCGGGGGATCTCCATGTGTGCTTGTTCAAGTTTAAGTTTGAATCTTCCCTTAATGATGGACTTAATTTGCATGTATTCTAAGTAACAACATTGATTCCCAAATTTGTCAAGAGATCTTGAAATGGCCTAAAATTATTATTTTCTCTTATGTGCTTTAAGTGAGTTATACCTTTATCTGCCCAATGTGTGAGGTTTGGTACTTTTTAATTTTGTAGCATATCAGGATTGTTCCAGATGGGCATACGATCGCACGGGATAAGAGAAGAACCTGTGATTTTCAGCAATTCCATCCAAGCTGTCAGAGAGTGACTTATATTAACATTTTTCATGCAACTGTGGTGTTTAATTGATGTGCTTAAAAATGGCAAGTCTAATAACTGAATATCACCACAGCAGGCTTGTTATATAACATGCCAAGATATATCATGTGGGCTGGGGCTGAACCACTTAATATACTTTATCTTGTTGACAATATAGTAGTGATACAAGTTTGGTAGTTCTAGTCCACCAGCATATTTTGCTTTTTGAAACATCTTCAGACTGATATTTGTTTGTTTTTCCACAGAAACATTGTGATATTTGAATTTAGAGTTTTAAACCTCTGTGTGGGGGGTATAGATAGGATAAAAGATATAGGAGTAGGTTTCTCCATTGAATTAGATCATTCTCTATTTTCTTTAATATCAGGATGAAATTGAGTTGTGGTAAACTGACAACTTGAGAAATTGTAAACTGAGAAATTGATGCCCAAATATCGGATGTCACCTGCTCTCAGTGGTTCATTTGAATTTACAGTTGAGCAGTAGAAGAATTGATTTTGCCCAATTTATTGAATAGCCCGAAATACAAGAAAAAATGTCTACAAGGGTGATAACTTCAGAGAGTGAGGATTGTGTATTTCGAAGAAATAATAACACATCATCAGCATAGAGGCGTACTCTCGCAGCTCTTTGTTTTCTGCGGCTAGGGAGACAACCTGTTGCTGGCTGAATTCAAGCGACTCGGGCATCGCCTGGAATTCCTTGTGGAGGATTTCCTTGAGATTCAATCTTCCCTCAAAACTGGAGAGTCTTTGTTCAATCGACACTAATGTCAATCGAGGAGTTACCGGGCGGTGAAAATGATCCGGGAGAGTCTTCAGGACGGCTTCGCTTGGAGGACGCCGTTGGCGTCTTGCTTGTCTTCCCCATGACTCTTCACTCGAAGATGTGGTATAAGCATTTTTCAAGAAGCTAAGTTCTCCTCGGCCTCCAGGCTTCTTAGTAGGTATCGTTATCGAAATATATATAATTCGGAAAGTAATAATCCAAAATGTTTTATTTACTATTGACTGGGTGTCGCCATCTTGGATTGCGCTGACAGTCAGAGAATCTCACAGCATCACACGAGATCTCCCGGCAGGTGTTTTTTATTTTATTTTTTTTTTTGACACATCGTTCACTCTCCGATTTAAAAATGTTACTAAAATGATGTTTCGTGTTCTGACCTGTTTGAGAGTCAACCATTGCTTTAGCGGTGCTTCGGAGTATTTATTTGTGCGTTTACACCAGTTTTTGCACTTGATTTCTGAAACTTTGAGTGTGTCAATTATTTATTAATTTTCTCTTTATTTAAACATATTTGTCTTGTGAATGCTGTTTGTCAGTTCATAAAAGTCCAGCTGTAAAGGACTGTCATATACTGCGTCTTGTGTTGCTTTTAATTGAATGGGAAAGATTAGTTTTTAAAGGGAAAAACTTAGATAAATGAACAAAAAATAAATAAAATAAAGGCAAAATGGCTCCTGCAACCAGTTTCCCCGTGTCCACGCCAGGCTGTCGTCTCCGAACTTTGAATCTGATGATGATGATGATGATGTGAAAAGTGCAAATGTTTTTGGGGTGTTTACGCCACGTGCTCCGTCTGGCCATCTGTGTGTGTGTGTGTGTGTGTGTGCGTCTCACTGTCTAACAGTGTGCATGTACACTGGTCAGATGGTCTGTCTAGACGTGTTCAGGCTCACACAGGGGGGAGGAGGAGGAGGAGGAGGAGGAAGAGGAGGTGCAGGTGGGGGAGGAGGAAAAGAGGAGGAGGAGGAGGAGGAGGAGGAGGAGGAGGAGGAGGAGGAGGAGGAGGAGGAGGAGGAGGAGGAGGAGGAGAGGAGGAGGAGGAGGAGGAGGAGGAGGAGGAATAAACCACAGATCTGCTTTAAAGTTCATTTCTCCAGAGAGAACACACTCTCACACACACATACTGGTTTTCCCGCCAGCTCAAGTCTTCTCACCGACACGCTGTGATGTGGGGCCGCCCACACACACCACATCATCACAGACAGCGAGACAAACAGTATGACCTGGGAACACACACTAACGAACACACACACACACACACGTGTGAGCCATGAGTCATTATCTGATTCACGCTGTGAGATTTCTGCTATGATGTTTGTAAAAATCCAACTTCAGGTTTTTTAAAGTGTCTGAAACTTTCAGCATTAAAACTCAGAGCCTGGAGGGACACACACGCATGCACGCACGCTGCTGTCATCGTGTTAGCCCGGCTATTGAGGCCTGTCGCCAGTTTGGAGGTGGAGTTTCATCTGCTCCCCAAACAGACATCACCAATCGATCAGCGATCAAAGATCCAACTGATCTGACGTCTCACACACAAAGGATCCAACACCTGTTAGTCACTGTGTGCATATGTGTGTGTGTGTGTGTGTTGCTTCGCACCTTCCATTAGCTTAGCATTAAAGCTAAGGGAGGCTATGCATATTAAATGCTTTAATGCGAAACTAAGAAGGGTTATGGAAGCAGCTCAAAAACTACGCTAAAATTCACAGTGCGGGTTTGTGTGTGTGTGTGTGTGTTCCAGGCCTGGGAAACACATCGGAACTGACAGACAAATGGCCCGACACACACACACACACACCCACACCAGATGTGGGGGAATAAGGGACACTTGATGAGTGACGTACATCCGAAATTTCTCTCTCTCTCGACGAGTTCAAGAGAGAGGCAGCCAGCTGGGGCGAGCGAGCATGAGAGAGAGTGAGAGTGTGTGTGTGTGTGTGTGTGTGTGTGAAAATATTCAAACATTGGCGTTCAGGTTGTTGCTGCTGAGCTGCTTTCCTGCTTCCCTCTACTTCTTCTTCTCTTGTCTTTGAAGCAGCAGCTTCCTGGTTCACCTGACCTCACCACTGGCCCCACCCACTGACACCAACACACTGAGACAGCGGCAATAGGAGGCACTTTATTGTGGAGTGCAGCGGGACTGACTGAAATCACACTTTTGTTTCAATCAATCAATCAATCAATCAATGATCAATGAATAAATTGATTAGTCGATCAATGAATCAATCAATAACTCAATCAATTGATCCATCAATCAATCACCCGATGAATCAATCAACCAATGAATCAATCACTGACTGTGTAGCTCCCAGCGTTTCAGGTTCATCCTTGTTAGCCGTGTGCACACTAGCACCATTAGCCTAGCCTAGCGTGGTCCAGTCTTGTATCATCTCTGTGTGATTTCCCTCTCGGTCAATCAGGAGAAGTCGTTCTGGGCCGCCGCCCCCGAGTCCAGCAACGCCTCGATGACGTCATCAGGGTAGGACAGGGTGTCCCGCAGCACTTGCACCGTGTGCTGGCCAATCAGGGGAGGGGGCGTGGCCTGGGCAGGGACAAAGCTGCTGTAGCGCACGGCCGGGCCTGTAGGGGGTGACCACAAGGGAGGAAGGAGGGACGGAAGGAAGGAAGAAGGAAAGGAAGAATGGAAGGACAAAGGGAAGGGAGAGAGTAAGGAAGGAAGGATATGAAAGAAACAATCATCTGTTTGGGAACTAATGAGCTGAACTGTTACTGTGTGTGTGTGTGTGTGTGTGTGTGTGTGCACTCTGACCAGGAACTCTGACGCCCCCTGCTGTCGGATGCTTCATCTCCAGCACCAGCTCGTTGTGTTTCACCTGCCAACACACACACACACACACATCTAACTTTTCAGAGAGTCAAAGAATCAAAGAGTCGAAGAGTCAGAGAGTCGGAGAGTCAGAAAGTCGGAGAGTCAAAGAGTTGCAGAGTCGCAGAGTCAAAGAGTCAGAGAGTCAAACAGTTGAAGAGTCAAAGAGTCAGAGATTCTGTGAGTCGGGGAGATGGAGAGTTGGGGAGCCGGAGAATCGGAGAGTCAAAGAGTCGGACAGTGCGTGTGTGTGTGTGTGTGTGTGTGTGTGTGTGTTCAGACCTGAGAGTCAGAGAAAACTTCCTTGATGCTGTTGATTGGTCCGACCGGGACTCCCGAGCCCTCGAAGCTCCTCAGCCAATCAGCTGTCGTCTTCTGCAGGAGCCTGGAGCAGCATCAGACACGTTGACCCACCTGTGTGTGTGTGTGTGTGTGTGTGTGTGTGTGTGTGTGTGTGTGTGTGTGTGTGTGTGTGTGTGTGTGTGTGTGTGTGTGTGTGTGTGTGTGTGTGTGTGTGTGTGTGTGTGTGTGTGTGTGTGCGCACCTCTGGGACAGTGTGTGCAGCAGCTGCTTGCGGTTCTGGACTCTCAGCCGGTTGGTCTTGTACTCTGATTGGTCCACGAGCTCCGGCAGCTGCAGGACCTGAACCACAACCAGAACCAGAACCAGAATCAGAGCCTGAAGCCTGGAGCAGTAGCAGCAGCAGCAGTAGCAAATAAAGGAATGAAGGAAGGAAGGTAGGATGGAAGAAAGAGGAAGAAGGAAGAAAGGCACAATGAAGGAAAGAAGGAAAGGATGGAAGGAGATAAGGGAAGGAAGGGAGGAAGGGAGAGAGGAAGGAACAAAAGAAGGAAGGTAGGATGGAAGGAATAAGGGAGGGAAGGAAGGAAGGAAGGAAGGAAAGAAGGGAGTGTGTCCACTCACCTGACACACTCTGACAAACTGCTTGTCGTTTCCAGCTGCCACCACTATGTGTCCGTCGCTGGTCCTGAAGCCCTGAAGACACAGAAGCAGGTGGGTGAGTGGTTACTGGATAAAGCCTGGAGAAACCTGGCTGGGACCTGGCTACATCCTGGACCCACCGAGGGTGGGCGTTCTGGGGCTTCTGGTGGTCCTGCAAGAGGCACTGGAGCTACGCCTTCAAGGAGGGAGGGAGAGAGGAGAATGGAAGGGAGGAAGAAAGGAAGGGAGGATGAAGGAAGGAAGGGAAGGAGGAAGGAATGGAGGTAGGGAAGGAAGGAAAGAGAGGAAAGGAGGCATGGTGGAAGGGAAGTAAGGTGGAGTAAAGGATGGAAGAGAGGGAGGAAAGAAGGATGGGATAAAGGAGGGAAGGGAATGAGGTATGATGGAAGAAAGGGAACGAAGGAAGGTAGGAAGGTTGGAAGGAAGGAAGGAAGGAGGGAAGGTAGGGAGAAAATAAAGAGGGAGGATAGGGAGGAAGGACAGAAGGAAGGAAAGAATGAGGCAAAGAGGGAAGGAAGGAAGGGTGGATGAAAGGAAGGAAAAAATAAAGAAAAGAATGAAGGAAAGAGAGAAGAAGGGTCCTCAGGAGATGGAGATGAAGCAGCAGCTCGACCAAAACATGGTCCAAGGAGGTGGAGATGTAGTTGGCGGCGTTGGAAAAGAATGTAGTGTGTGTGTGTGTGTGTGTGTGTGTGTGTGTGTGTGTGTGTGTGTGTGTGTGTGTGTGTGTGTGTGTGTGTGTGTGTGTGTGTGTGTGTGTGTGTGTGTGTGTGGGTGGTCCTCAACAGGCACTTTTAATGCCGACTGTCCTTCCTGGGTTGATAAACGAGAATGTGTGTGTGTGTGTGGGGCTCCTCTCACCTGATAGGGCACGATGCTCTGGTGGGCGGTGCCCCAGCGCCGAGCCTCCTGGCCGCCGTTCAGGTAGTTGGAGGCGATGTGACTCAGACAGGACACCTGGTGGAGGGTGGAGGGTGGAGGGGGAGGAGGAGGGGGGAGAGAAGGGGATTGGAGTTCCCGGACTGAACAGGTCTAAATCCTGGACTCCATGGACTGGTCTAAATCCTGGAGTCTCTGAACTGGTCTAAATCCTGGACTCCCTGGACTGGTCTAAATACTGGAATCTATGGACTGGTCTAATCTCTGGTTTTCTGAACTGGTCTAAACCCTGGACTCCCTGGACTGGTCTAATCTCTGGTTTTCTGAACTGGTCTAAACCCTGGACTCCCTCCCTGTGAGGAGCTTACCTGTGAGGACAGCAGATTGCAGTCGATGTGGGAGCCGCGGCCACTGCGCTGCCGCTGCAGCAGGGCGGCCATGATGGCTCCGTGGGCGTACAGCCCCGTGGCCAGGTCCGTCATGGCCACGCCTGGCCGCACGGGCTCGCCGTCCTGCTGGCAGAGAAGAGGAACACTCGGCAAGACAGTCAGAAAACTGGCAGCATAACCTGCTCGGCCGTGGTCTGGTCTAAATCCTGGAATCTCTGAACTGGGCTGGTCTAATCCCTGGAGTTTAGACCAGTCTCAGGAGTCCAGGGATTAGACTAGTCTGTAATCTCTGGATTCCCTGGACTAGTCTAAACCCTGGAATCTTTAAAATGGTTTTATGTTCATGGACAGGTCTAAATCATGGAATCCCTTGACTGGACTGGTCCAAATCCTGGAGTGCCTGGACTGGGGATTAGACTAGTCCAGTCCAGGCACTCCAGGATTTAGACTAGCTTCGCGACTCCAGGCATTAGACCACTATAACGATTCCGGTGATTAGACGAATCCAAGTCGGGAGTCCCTGGACAGGATGGAATAGCACCACCAACAGGTGGAGGACACTAGAGGCTGTGGTTCAGGGCCAGACTGGGCTCTGACCTCCGGCCCGGTGATGTGCATCATCCCGGAGACGGCAGAGGCGATGGAGTCGTAGCCTGGACTCTGGGACTGGGGACCCGTCTGCCCGTAGCCTGGACACACACACACACACACACACACACACACACACCATGTGACATGAGCAGGAGGACGAGAAGGTCTGCTGAGTCACAGTGAGTCAGTAACCAATCTAAACTTCATGGACTGGACTGGTCTAAATCCTGGAGTTTCTGAACCGGTCTTGGAGTGACGACAACATTTCCTGTTGTCTTCATCACTCAGGGTTTGACTGCATTAGATGCTCGAATGGCGAGAAGAATGTCCAGGACAAGGTTGTTGACTTAGCAACCATTTCATTAATTAAAGGGCAATTTATGCCTGTGTGTACGGTCTAAACCCTGGAGTCCCCGGACAGGACAGGACGGCGCCACCAGCAGGTTCTCTGGAAGGTTCCTCTGCTGCTGTTGAGTCACAGTGACTCAGGGGGGTTCAGAGTTTACAGCAGCTGCACCACCACACCATCGAGATTGAGCTCCTCGTTCCTACACCATTGAGTCTGCTGACATCTGGTGGCGCCATCAGGAACTGCAGCAGTGACGCCTGGACTGGTCTAAATCCTGGACTCCTTGGACAGGTCTAAACCCTTGACTCCTGGCCTGGACTAGTGTAAATCCTGGAGTCCCTGGACTGAACTGGCCTAAATCCTGGAGTTTCTGAACTGGTCTAAACCCTGGACTCCCTGAACCTAGTCTAAACCCTGGACTCCCTGGACTTGTCTAAATGGTGATTCAGCACCTCGTTCCTACGCATGGAAGTCTGCTGACATCTAGTGGCGCCAGCAGGAACTGCAGCAGCAGCAGCAGCAGCAGCAGCAGCCAGCAGCGCTAGTACCTGTAATGGAGCAGTACACCAGCCTGGGGTTGATCCCACTCAGAGTGGGGTAGCCCAGACCCAGCGAGGCCAGTTTCCCTGGCAGGAAGTTCTCCACCAGCACGTCACACACTGCTGCCAGCTGAGAGAGAGACACACAAACATACAAACAAACAAACACACACAGGACGAGTGAGTGCAGCTCCAGTGGTTGCTGTACTGAGTGGAGCCTGAAGGGGGCACCAGCACCTCCTGGATGATGCTTCGTCCTGAAGGATGTTTCATGTCCACGCAAACGCTCTGGAAGCAGACGAGCACACTGTTAGCTATTTCACTGTGAGTACCTTCTATTAAATTAGCTTTAATGCTAAGAAAGGTTATGGAAGCAGCTAGCAAGCGAGTGTGTGTGTGTGTGTGTGTGTGTGTGTGTGTGTGTGTGTGTGTGTGTGTGTGTGTGTGTGTGTGTGTGTGTGTGTGTGTGTCGTTTTAGGTTTCCTGTTAGCTTAGCACATTCAGCTGGCCAGCTATTTCCATAGCCTCCCCTTAGCTTTGATGATAATAAAGGTGATGGAAGCATCTAGCAAGCGAGGCTGAAACTCTCAGTGTGTGTTACCTTCGCACCTTCTGTTAGCTTAGATTCAATGCTAGGAAAGGTTATAGAAGCAGCTAGCAAGCTATGTTAGAGGTATTTGTGTGTGTGTGTGTGTGTATTCTGTTAGCTTAGCAAGGGGAGGTTATGGAAACAGCTGGCCAGCTACTTCCATAACCTTTATTAGCTTTGATGCTGAGAAATGTGATGGAAACAGCTAGCAAGCGACGCTAAAACTCACAGTGTGTGTGTGTGTTGTTAGCTTAGCACCTTCTATTAGCTTAGCATTAAAGCTAAGGGACCTGCTTCATAGCCTCCCCTAAGCTTTAATGCTAAGAAAGGGTTATTGAAGCAGCTAGCAGGCCACACTAAAACTCACGGTGTATGTGTGTGTGTTCTGTTAGCTTAGCACCTTCTTGTTGCGGTTGACGCTCAGGAAGTAAGCGCTCTCGGAGCCCACGAACGGCGGCCCCCAGGTCCGTGTGTCGTCTCCTCCACCTGTCAATCACAGCTCAGTCCCACCAACCTGTGTGTTTTGTTGTTGTTGTTGTGTGTGTGTGTGTATGTGCCTGGTGTGTATGTCTCACCTGGCCGCTCCACCTTGATGATCTCGGCCCCCAGGTCCGCCAGAATCATGGTGGCGAAGGGTCCAGCCAGAACTCTGCGCACACAAGGGCTGTGTCTCAATTCAAGCTCTGCATCCTTCGAAGCCTGCATTTGAAGGCCAGTTGCATCACAGCTCTGCTCGAAGGCTTGTCCCAATCCACTAAAAGGAGGACGCTCCAAATGCGCCCTTCAAATGCGACCTACTTTGAGCCGATTCGAAGGATGCACTGCTACTGTCCTTCGTGGACTCCTGTATCCCAGGATGCTTTGCGTGCTGCTGCAAAGCATCCTGGGATCCTGAGAAGTCAGCAGAAACGGCGGCACCTACTGGCAAAGACACGACGTATAAACGTAAAAAATGTTACGTTTTTACCGTAGGGTTTGAACTTATTTGAACATCCAACGTCATGGTTGGATGGCGAACCAATGGTTAGCTCGATGCTATAAAAAAGTGACTTCCGGGGTTTGGCCAGCAGGAGGGAACGGCGGTGACGCAACCAAGAAATATGCCGAAGGCTAGACCGTCCCATTTGGTTACCGGGGAGATGGGTTTGGGTTCGGCAGGGGGCAGGGTCATCGCAGCCTTACCTGGTCAGGTCCAGCACTCTGACGCCCTCCAGTGGAGAGACGCTGCTTCCTGAAAGAACAATAATAATTAATAATGATAGTAATAATAATTCATCCATCAATATTAGTAAAAATATTAATGATGATAATAAAAAATAACTGAATAATAATAATAATAATGATGATGATAATAATAATAATAATAATAATAATAGATTAGAAAGAAATCAATCAATAGCTATAATAATAATAACAAGTAATAATGCTAACAATGATAATGATAATATTTATAATAAATCCATCAATAATTATAATAAAATAAAATAAAATAACAACTATCATTATTGTTATTATTATGTGTAAATAGACTTTACATTGTTTCCTAATCAGGAGCCACATGTGGGGAAAATCTCAAAATTACGCAGTCAGTGTCAAACAGGATCAAGGGCCGATCAACTCGAGGCTGACGCTAACTTGACAGACTGGAAGTGACTGGCTGCTGATCAAAGTTCAGCGGGCGAAAGTTGAACTTGGGGGAAAACACTGTCTGTTGCAAAGCAATAAAACTGCAAAGCAATAAAACTCTGTTTAAAAAAAAAAAAAAAAAAAAAAAAAAAAAAAACTCACTGTCCCAGGGTGAACTCCTGCTAGTTAGCGCCAGTCTCATTGTGTATAACGGCCACCAGCTGCTGGCTCTACATGTGCCGGTGTAGCGCTGGGGCTAATTAGCCTCAGGCTAACCCCAATTCAACACCAAAGCAGTTCAGAGCGGGCCGTCTAGCGTGGCGGCTCCATTGGTTCACGCGAGGATTGCAAGGTCGCGCGACAACCCAGGCAGTTTCGCGCGTATTTAAAGAAAGCCACGGTGAAACAAAACTCTTTTGCCCGTCCCAACTTTGTCTCAAGTGTCGTGTATAAAAAAAATTGTCTGTATTGTGTGTAAAAAAGAAAAGAAAAGATAAACCAAACTACTGGTATCATACAAAATGCAGGTATACATACAAAGTTTAATTTCAGATTTATCTGCTTTGTTGTTTGACAGCCGAACTGAAAAATGCTGAAGCTTGCGCGTCACGTAATATATATATATATATATATATATATATATATATATATATATATATATATATATATATATATATATATATATATATATATATATATATATATATATATATATATGACGTCATAACGTGACCTGCTAGCTTTATGACGTGATGTATAAATATTGTATATTATGATGGAAATAAACCGGATCCACTATATGTTCCAATCATTGACTTCCTGCCTGAACGACTCTAGCTGCGAGTGACGCGGACTCCTCTACCTGTGCCGGCGTCCGCGCTCAGCCGCCGCCGTTGTCGCCCGACCGGAAGTAGCGCCGGGTGGTTCCGCTGCAGCGGAGCGGCGAGCCCGGAGATCCCGGGGGGAACGAGCAGCAGTCGGCCCGTCAGCACGCGGCTGGCTGCAGACATTCTTCCAACTGGCCGATCGCTCACAACAGTCAAGCTGGAACAAGAATAAAAATAAAAGAATCACTTCCGGGATGACCTATCAACATAGAGGTCATTCCCGCCCACAGGTTCGCGTCCTTGGCTAAATATTAATTGAATACATAAGTTAGTAGGTCGGCGCATGGGAACACAATCATATCGACACATCTTTTTACTGACATACTGTTATGTTAAATGGGCTGAGTGCATTTTATCATTATTATCATTCTTGTTATTATTATTATGACCACTTACCCATTAGCAGCGAGACCTGACAAGAATGATACAGCAGGAGGAGGAAGAGGAGGAGGAGGAGGAAGAGGAGAGTTGGTGTCTCAGGGAATTTGGGACACACACACACACACACACACACACACACACAGTGGAATCCTGGGAAAGCGAGAAACCTGGATTGAAACTATGAGGAGAAAACCACGGGGGAAGAGACTGCCGTCTGCCACTGTGGCTCTCTGTTGCCCCCCGGCGGCCAAAGCTGAGAACTACAACTCACCTTTTTTTGTTTTGTTTGTTTGTTTGTTTTTTGGGGGGGGGGTTGGACTCACAATAATTTTATTTATTTTTTTTATTTTTTTGCACAGACACTTCAAGGTGGAAAGCAGCAGCCAATCAGACGGAGCGCAGTAGGTCACACACACACACACACACACACACAAAATGAAAAAACAACAAAATCACATTTTTTATTTTTTTACTTTATTTCTATAAATATAAAACATCATCTGTGTGTGTGTGTGCGTGCGCGCGCGTGGGTGGGTGTGCGAGCGTGTGTGTGTGTGACGCGATGAAGTGGCGGGAGGTAGCGCCCCCCCCCCCCGGTAGCACCGCCCCCTGGTAGCCCCGCCCCTCCAGTGGCTCCTCCCAGAAGGTCACTCCGACTCCCGCTTGATTGCGTTGAATTACGACGAGTGGGGAAAAACAGAAAAGGGGCGGAGACTCGGCCACTCCAGTGGCCCCGCCCCCTGGCAACTTGACGGACGGCAGCCTTCGTCCAGTCAGGAGTCCTGAGACGAGAGCTCGGCCCGGAATGTTTGCCCTGATCGCCGTTGGCCTGCCTGTCCGGTTGCAGTCTGGGTGGGGGGAGGGGGGGAGGGGGGTGAGAGGGGGGGGTCGTGCCCCTCCCCCTCCCCCGTCCTTCAAATAGTAGTTTATCCACACACAAAAACAAAACACTGAAACATTCAGTCTGTCGCTGCTCCTTCACTCAGGTGGCGCCTCCTCCTCCTCCTCCCCTTTCCATTCCTCCTCCTGCCGCTGCGCCTCCGCCTCCGCCCACTAGATGGGGCTGAGCGTCTGCCGCTGCTGCTCCGTCAG
The DNA here is from genome assembly GCA_009823395.1 of Thamnaconus septentrionalis. Classification (NCBI taxonomy): domain Eukaryota; kingdom Metazoa; phylum Chordata; class Actinopteri; order Tetraodontiformes; family Monacanthidae; genus Thamnaconus; species Thamnaconus septentrionalis. The sequence goes on along the minus strand of CM020520.1, from coordinate 14,745,346 downwards.
CTCCGGGTGCCAAACGTCCACGATGAAGATGAGGCGGAAGGAGTCGGCCTGCTGCCAGACCTCGTGCTCGAAGGAGTCGTCGAAGATCAGCACCCGGCCCTCCTCCCACTGCCTGCAGAGGAGGAGCAAGAGGAGGAGGTGGTGAGGAGGAGGGAGGAGGAGGGGAAATACAGAGGCAGTGAAGGAGGGGTAGAAGGAGCGGAGGAGCAGCAGAGGAGGAGGGGGAGTTAGAAGCAGGAGGAGGAGTAGAGGAGGATAAAGGTGGAAGGGGAAAGGAGGAGAGGAGGAGGTGCAGGAGGAGCAAGAGGAGCAGAGCAGGAGTGGAGGAAGAGGAGTAGAGGAGGAGCAGGAGCAGTAGAGGAGGATAAAGGTGGAAGAGGAAAGGAGCAGAGGAGGAGGTGGTGAGGAGGAGGAGGGGGGAATAGAGAGGCAGTGAAGGAGGAGTAGAAAGAGCGGAGGAGCAGCAGAGGAAGAGGGGGAGTTAGAAGCAGCAGGAGGAGTAGAGGAGGATAAAGGTGGAAGAGGAAGGGAGCAGAGGAGGAGGTGCAGGAGGAGCAAGAGGAGGAGGTGGTGAGGAGGTGGAGGAGGAGGGGGAAATACAGAGGCAGTGAAGGAGGGGTAGAAGGAGCGGAGGAGCAGCAGAGGAGGAGGGGGAGTTAGAAGCAGCAGGAGGAGGAGGAGGAGAGGAGGGGAAAGGTGGAAGGGGAAAGGAGCAGAGGAGGAGGTGGTGAGGAGGAGGAGCAGAGCAGGAGTAAAGGAAGAGGAGTAGAGGAGGAGGAGGAGCAGTAGAGGAGGATAAAGGTGGAAGAGGAAAGGAGGAGAGGAGGAGGTGATGAGGAGGAGGAGAGGAGGATAAAGGTGGAAGAGGAAAGGAGCAGAGGAGGAGGTGGTGAGGAGTAGGAGGAGTAGGAGCAGTGCAGGAGTGGAGGAAGAGGAGTAGAGGAGGAGCAGGAGCAGTAGAGGAGGATAAAGGTGGAAGAGGAAAGGAGGAGAGGAGGAGGTGGTGAGGAGGAGGAGGAGGAGGGAGGGGGGAAATAGAGAGGCAGTGAAGGAGGGGCAGAAGGAGCGGAGGAGCAGCAGAGGAAGAGGGGGAGCAGAAGAAGCAGGAGGAGTAGAGGAGGATAAAGGTGGAAGAGGAAAGGAGGAGAGGAGGAGAAAGAGGAGCAGAGCAGGAGTGGAGGAAGAGGAGGAGGAGGAGTGAAGGTGGAGGAATACATGGAGAGCAGAGGAGAAGGAGGCGCAGCAGCAGCGGCAGCAGCAGCAGCAGGAGGTGCAGGAGGTGCAGGAGCTGCAGGAGGTGCAGGAGGTGCAGGAGGTGCAGGAGCTGCAGGAGGTGCAGGAGGTGCAGGAGGTGCAGGAGGTGCAGGGTACCTGGTCTGCTCGGTGCAGCGGATGCTGCAGCCCTGCTGGGGGACCACGAGGCCCAGGTGCAGCCTGAGCCTGCAGTTGGTGGGACCAGTGTGAGGCCACACGTGAGTCCCTGGCTGCATGACCGAGAACTTGACCTGCGCGCACACACACACACACACACACACACACACACACACACACACACACACACAGTGAGTTTTAGGGTAACTTGCTGGCTACTTCCTTAGCCTTTCTTAGCATCCAGGCTAAGGTGAGGCCCTTTAGCTTTGACGCTAAGCTAACAGAAGGTGCATAAAGGCGTGTGTGTGTGTGTGTGTGTGTGTGTGTGTGTGGGAGAGCGCCACCTGTCCTCTCTTGCAGCCGGTGGCCTCGGGGAAGCCCTCCAGCAGGGCGCAGGTCTTGGGGACCCCCTGACACGCTTTCCCGGCCTTCCTCCCTGGAGGAGATGCACACACACACACACACACGCAGCCATGAGACCCACACTGTGTGTGTGTGTGTGTGTGTGTGTGTGTGTGTGTGTGTGTGTGTGTGTGTGCGTGCGCACCCTGCTGCCACAGCGTGTACTGGCCCCACTCGCCGCGTTCCCTCAGGTTCTCATCCTCTGGGACAAACAGCCCCGTGTTCTGGTCCATCACGGCCAGAGCCTCGTCCCGGATCGTCCTCCAGTTCCTCTCCAGCGTCTGGAGACACACACACACACACACACACACACACACACACACACTGTGAGTTTTAGCATAAGTCGCTAACTGCTTCCGTAATCTTTCTTAGCAACAAAGCTGAAGGGAGGCTATGGAAACACCTGCTTTTGATTTCATGCTAAGCTAATAGAAGGCTGCGAAGCTAACAGAACACACACACGCACACATACACACACACACACACACGGAAACCCACACACACTGTGAGTTTTAGCGTAACTCGCTAGCTGCTTCCGTAATCTTTCTTAGCAATAAAGCTGAAGGGAGGCTATGGGAACAGCTCCCTCAACTTTAATGCTAAGCTAACAGAAAGTGCTAGGCTAACAGAACACACACACACTGTGAGCTTTAGCGTACCTCGCTAGCTGCTTCCGTAATCTTTCTTAGCAATAAAGCTGAAGGGAGGCTATGGGAACAGCTCCCTCAGCTTTAATGCTAAGCTAACAGAAAGTGCTAGGCTAACAGAACACACACACACACACACACACACACACACACACTTTGAGTTTTAGCGTAACTTGCTAGCTGCTTCCGTAATCTTTCTTAGCAATAAAGCTAAAGGGAGGCTATGGAAACAGCTCCCTCAGCTTTAATGCTAAGCTAACAGAAAGTGCTAGGCTAACAGAACACACACACACACACACACACACACACAGAGGCTGACCTTGACCAGCTGGGTGTAGCCCGTCTCAGCGGCCGTCCACCAGGGCCGCGCCGTCAGGCCGGCCACGTTGTAGAGCGAGCGCTGCCACACGGAGGCAAAGTGGCCGCGCTGGTGGCCCAACTCGTACCAGTGGAGCGCCTGCAAGGAGAGCAAATCCAGCAGAACTTCCATCAGTCACAGGCTGCCACTGCAGCGGCACGGAAATTATCATTACCATTATCAGCATTATTAGCTTTTATTAATGTTCTTAATATTCATTTATGAAATGTGAGTGGCAGAGAAAATGTTTTAATTGAGTGTAGTTATATGGTAGGTACTAGTTCCAGTACTAGTTCCAGTACTAGTACCAGTACTAGTTCCAGTACTAGTTCCAGTACTAGAACCAGCACTAGTAAATAGAAAAATAGAAGAAAAATAGAAAAATCAGCTTCTCCTGTTAGCGTCTGTTCACTTAGCACCATCACTTCTTTTAGCTTAGCACCTTCTGCTAGCTTAGCGTGGCCAGCTGGCCAGCTGTTTCCTTAGCATCCCCTTCGCTTTGACGCTAAGAAAGGTTCCGGAAGCAGCTAGCGGGCTGCGCAAAAACTCAGTGTGGTCTGAGTGCTCTGTTAGCTTAGCACATTCCGTTAGCTTAACGCTAAAACTAAGGGAGCTGCTTCTATGGCTGCCTCTTACCTTAAACGCTAAGAAAGGTGATGAAGGCAGCTAGCAGGCTACGCTAAAGCTCACTCTGTGAGCGTGTGTGTGCGTGTGTGTGTGTGTGTGTGTGTGTGTGTGTGTGCCCACCCTGCTGCGCTCTCCCATCCTCTGCAGGGCGTCGCCAAGGTGGAAGTAGAAGCGGCCGTCGTCGGTCCCCGGTGCTCCAGACTCCAGGCCCTCCTGGAACACAGGGGGGAGGGGCCGCCGAGCTCTCATTGGCTGAGGTCACCGGAAGGACACACACACACACACACACACACACACACACACACTCCTACCTGCAGGTAGCTGATGCTCTCAGCAATCTGGTTCTCCGACTTGAGGATGAAGCCGTAGTGAACCTGAGCGAAGCCATCAGCTGGGGAGGAGGAGAGCACCTGAGGAGGAGCAGGAGGAGGAGTTAGAGAGGAGGAGGAGTCAGAGAGGACCTGAGGAAGAGCAGGAGGAGGAGAGCACCTGAGGTGGAGCAGGAGGAGGAGTTAGAGAGGAGGAGGAGAGCACCTGAGGAGGAGCAGGAGGAGGAGTTAGAGAGGAGGGGGAGCAGGAAGAGTTAGAGAGGAGGAGGAGAGCACCTGAGGAGCAGCAGGAGGAGTTAGAGAGGAGGAAGAGTCAGAGAGGAGGAGGAGAGGACCTGAGGAGGAGCAGGAGGAGGAGTTAGAGAGGAGGAGGAGTCAGAGAGGAGGAGGAGAGGACCTGAGGAAGAGCAGGAGGAGGAGAGCACCTGAGGAGGAGCAGGAGGAGGAGTTAGAGAGGAGGAGGAGTCAGAGAGGAGGAGGAGGGGACTTGAGGAAGAGCAGGAGGAGTTAGAGAGGAAGAGGAGTCAGAGAGGAGGGGGAGAGGACCTGAGGAAGAGCAGGAGGAGGAGTTAGAGAGGAGGAGGAGAGGACCTGAGGAAGAGCAGGAGGAGGAGTTAGAGAACAGGAGGAGTCAGAGAGGAGGAGGAGGGGACTTGAGGAAGAGCAGGAGGAGTTAGAGAGGAAGAGGAGTCAGAGAGGAGGGGGAGAGGACCTGAGGAAGAGCAGGAGGAGGAGTTAAAGAGGAGGAGGAGAGGACCTGAGGAAGAGCAGGAGGAGGAGTTAGAGAGGAGGAGGAGAGCACCTGAGGAGGAGCAGGAGGAGGAGTTAGAGAGGAGGAGGAGACAGAGAGGAGGAGGAGAGGACCTGAGGAGGAGGAGCAGCAGGAGGAGTTAGAGAGGAGGAAGAGAGCACCTGAGGAGGAGCAGGAGGAGGAGTTAGAGAGGAGGAGGAGTCAGAGAGGAGGAGGGGAGGACCTGAGGAAGAGCAGGAGGAGGAGTTAGAGAGGAGGAGGAGTCAGAGAGGAGGAGGAGAGCACCTGAGGAAGAGCAGGAGGAGGAGTTAGAGAGGAGGAGAGCACCTGAGGAGGAGCAGGAGGAGGAGTTAGAGAGGAGGAGGAGAGCACCTGAGGAGGAGCAGGAGGAGGAGTTAGAGAGGAGGAGGAGCAGGAAGAGTTAGAGAGGAGGAGAGCACCTGAGGAAGAGCAGGAGGAGGAGTTAGAGAGGAAGAGGAGGAGGAGAGGAGGAGGAGAGGACCGGAGGAAGAGCAGGAGGAGGAGAGCAACTGAGGAGGAGCAGGAGGAGGAGTTAGAGAGGAGGAGGAGTCAGAGAGGAGGAGGAGAGGACCTGAGGAAGAGCAGGAGGAGGAGTTAGAGAACAGGAGGAGTCAGAGAGGAGGAGGAGAGGACCTGAGGAAGAGCAGGAGGAGGAGTTAGAGAACAGGAGGAGTCAGAGAGGAGGAAGAGTCAGAGAGGAGGAGGAGAGGACCTGAGGAGGAGCAGGAGGAGGAGTTAGAGAGGAGGAGGAGTCAGAGAGGAGGAGGAGAGGACCTGAGGAAGAGCAGGAGGAGGAGAGCACCTGAGGAGGAACAGGAGGAGGAGTTAGAGAGGAGGAGGAGTCAGAGAGGAGGAGGAGGGGACTTGAGGAAGAGCAGGAGGAGTTAGAGAGGAAGAGGAGTCAGAGAGGAGGGGGAGAGGACCTGAGGAAGAGCAGGAGGAGGAGTTAGAGAGGAGGAGGAGAGGACCTGAGGAAGAGCAGGAGGAGGAGTTAGAGAACAGGAGGAGTCAGAGAGGAGGAGGAGGGGACTTGAGGAAGAGCAGGAGGAGTTAGAGAGGAAGAGGAGTCAGAGAGGAGGGGGAGAGGACCTGAGGAAGAGCAGGAGGAGGAGTTAAAGAGGAGGAGGAGAGGACCTGAGGAAGAGCAGGAGGAGGAGTTAGAGAGGAGGAGGAGAGCACCTGAGGAGGAGCAGGAGGAGGAGTTAGAGAGGAGGAGGAGTCAGAGAGGACCTGAGGAAGAGCAGGAGGAGGAGAGCACCTGAGGTGGAGCAGGAGGAGGAGTTAGAGAGGAGGAGAGCACCTGAGGAGGAGCAGGAGGAGGAGTTAGAGAGAGGGGAGCAGGAAGAGTTAGAGAGGAGGAGGAGAGCACCTGAGGAGCAGCAGGAGGAGTTAGAGAGGAGGAAGAGTCAGAGAGGAGGAGGAGAGGACCTGAGGAGGAGCAGGAGGAGGAGTTAGAGAGGAGGAGGAGAGAGGAGGAGGAGGGACCTGAGGAAGAGCAGGAGGAGGAGGCACCTGAGGAGGAGCAGGAGGAGGAGTTAGAGAGGAGGAGTCAGAGAGAGGAGGAGGAGGGACTTGAGGAAGAGCAGGAGGAGTTAGAGAGGAAGAGGAGTCAGAGAGGAGGGGGAGAGGACCTGAGGAAGAGCAGGAGGAGGAGTTAGAGAGGAGGAGGAGACCTGAGGAGGAGCAGGAGGAGGACCTGAGAACAGGAGGAGTCAGAGAGGAGGAGGAGGACTTGAGGAAGAGCAGGAGGTTAGAGAGAGGAGGAGCAGAGAGGAGGAGAGAGAGAGAGGAGGAGAGCAGCAGGAGGAGGAGTTAAAGGAGGAGGAGGAGAGGAGGAGGAGGAGGAGGAGGAGGAGAGCAGGAGGAGTTAGAGAGGAGGAAGAGGACCTGAGGAGGAGCAGGAGGAGGAGTTAGAGAGGAGGAGGAGCACCTGAGGGGAGGAGAGGAGGAGGAAAGGACCTGAGGAAGAGCAGGAGGAGGAGTCAGAGAGACAGGAGGAGTCAGAGAGGAGGAGGGACCTGAGGAAGAGCAGGAGGAGGAGTTAGAGAGGAGGAGGCAGGAGGAGGAGTTAGAGAAGAGGAGGACAGCACCTGAGGAGGAGCAGCAGGAGGAGTTAGAGAGGAGGAGGAGACCTGAGGAAGAGCAGGAGGAGGAGTTAGAGAGGAGGAGGAGAGCACCTGAGGAGGGGCAGGAGGAGGAGTTAGAGAGGAGGAGGAGTCAGAGAGGAGGGGTAGAGGACCTGAGGAAGAGCAGGAGGAGGAGTTAGAGAGGAGGAGGAGAGGACCTGAGGAGGAGGAGCAGGAGGAGTTAGAAAGGAGGAGGACAGCACCTGAGGGGGAGCAGCAGGAGGAGTTAGAGAAGAGGAGGAGAGGACCTGAGGAGGAGCAGGAGGAGGAGTTAGAGAAGAGGAGAAGAGGACCTGAGGAGGAGGAGCAGCAGGAGGAGTTAGAGAGGAGGAGAGCACCTGAGGAGGAGGAGCAGGAGGAGGAGTTAGAAAGGAGGAGGACAGCACCTGAGGGGGAGCAGCAGGAGGAGTTAGAGAGGAGGAGGAGTCAGAGAGGAGGGGGAGAGGACCTGAGGAGGAGCAGGAGGAGGAGTTAGAAAGGAGGAGGACAGCACATGAGGGGGAGCAGCAGGAGGAGTTAGAGAGGAGGAGGAGAGGACCTGAGGAGGAGGAGCAGCAGGAGGAGTTAGAGAGGAGGAGAGCACCTGAGGAGGAGCAGGAGGAGGAGCAATCAGAGAAGAGGGGGGGTGACGAGGAGAAAGAGGAGCAATCAGAGAGGAAAAAGTGGAGGAGTAGGAGGAGGTGAAGGAGAGGACCTAGGGGGAGCAGGAAGAGGAGGTGAAGGAGAGCACCTGAGGAGGAGCAGGTGAAGGAGAGCACCTGAGGAGGAGCAGGAGGGGCAGGAGGTGAAGGGGAGAAGGTGCAGGAAGAGGAGGAGGAGGAGGAGGTGGAGGCAGAGAGGAGGAGGAAGAGAAGAACGAAAAGCGGCATAGGACAGCAGCAGGAGCAGAAGGAGGTGCTCCCCCCCCCGTCACCCACCTCCTCGTAGACCCTCTTGGCTGCCTTGTTGTCCCCCAGCAGCAGGTGGGCGACGCCCAGCTGGTTCTTGGTCCCAGAGTCTTCTGGGAAATGCAGTGTCAGTCTCTCCAGGGTGGCCAGGGAACCTCGCACCCGGCCTGAGGAGGAGCAGAGAGGAGGAGCGGTGAGCAGGAGGAACAAGGAGGACTAGCAGGAGACTGGAGGAAGAGAAGGAGCAGAGAGGAGGTCGTGGGGGGGTGCAGGGACCCACCCAGAAACTGCTGCCTCTCGGCCCTGCGGGTCAGCGCCGCCCTCAGGAGGTCGGAGGTCACGTCGGGGAGGTCGGCGGCGGCGCCGTAGCTGGCGATGGCGAGCTGGAGGAGCTGGTTGCTGCGCCGCTGCTCCGCTATCTCGTCCTCGCACTGCACACACACACACACACACACACACACACACACACACACACACACACACACACACACACACACACTTAGTTTTAGCGTAGCCTGCTGGCTACTTCCACAACCTTTCTCAGTGCTTAGCGCAGCACATTCTGTTAGCTTTGATGCTCAGCTAACAGAATGTGCTAAGCTAAACAGAACACACACACACACACACACACACACACATAGACAGCTGTTAGCCTGCAGTACCTGGGCCTTCCCATAGCGGGCGCGGGGGCTGAGAGGATGCTGCTGCACCAGCAGGTCGAAGGCCTGCAGCGCCTCCTGCAGTTTGCCCTGCAACAACACACACACACACACACATTCTCGTTTTTCTGGCCAGTGAGGACAGTGGACGTGGACGCCTGCTTGGGGACACACACACACACACACACACATTCTCGTTTTTCTGGCCAGTGAGGACAGTGGACGTGGACGTGCCTGCTTGGGGACCACACACACACACACACACACACACACACATTCACACATTCTCGTCTTTCTGGCCAGTGAGGACAGTGGACGTGGACGCGCCTGCTTGGGGACCACACACACACACACACACACACACACACACACACACACACACACACACACACACACACACACATTTATTTACACACATTCTCGGAGTTCATTAGTGAGGACAGTGGACGCAGCGTGCCTGTTTGGGGACTCACACACACACACACACACACCTTCTTGCGGAGTTTCTCTGCAGCGTCGATCTCGGCCTTGATGCTCTTGTCCAGCTTGTTGAACAGCTTCGGTTTCTTCTTCTTGGCTTCTTTTTATTAGAGATGAAATAGAAGAAGAACAACAACAACAACAACAATTTCTTTGAGATTTTTTGAAGGAAATGATACATATACACAAGACATATTTATGGGGAAAGAAAATAACAAGAATTTGTCATCATTTGTGGCGCCAGATTTCCTAGAAGCTCTCAAGGAAGGAGGAGGAAGAGAAAGAGGAAGAAAAATAGGAGGAGGAAGAGGAGACGAAGGAGAAAGAGGGGGAGGAGAAGGAGAAAAAGGAGCAGGAGGTGAAGGAAGTTTAGGAGGCGGCGGTGGTAGAGGAGGAGGAGGAGAAGGAAAAGAAAGAGGAGGAAGGAGAAGGTGTAGGAGGTGATGAAGGAGGTGGAGGAGGAGGAGATAGAGGAGGAGGAGATGAGAGTGGAGATTGGAGGGAGGAGTGGAGAATTGCTCTGTACTGGTTGGAGCTCCTCCCCCTGCTGCTGCTCTCACCTTTGAGCTTGGGCTTGTCCTCCAGCTGGGGTCCTGGATCCTCAGTGGGTCCTGGAAGGCAACACGACACGTTCACTGACTGACACCCCCCCCCCCCCCCCCCCCCGAGTCTCCACGGAGTCACCAGGACTCCATGGAGACCCTGAGGACCACATGCAAACACCACACCTGCTTGTCCTGGTTCTGCTGGTCCTGGTTCTGCTGGTCCTGCTTCTGCTGGTCCTGCTTCTGCTGGTCCTGCTTCTGCTGCTGGTCCTGCTTCTGCGGGTCTGAGTGGCTCTGTTTGTGTGTGTGTATCCATTGAAGATACAGCAGTTGAAAAGGTTTATTAATATCTAATAACAAATACTATAATTATCCTAGAGAGAAAACGATTATAATTAGGGATGCACCTGTGCTGATGCTGATCGGCTCCACTGCTGCTATCAGGAACTGCTAACGGTCTACTGGTACTGATACTGGTACCAGTAACAAGTATAGCAGTGTCAGCTCTCGTTAGTATACTGAGACCTAATACTGGTATTGGTACCGATACTGGTTCTGGTAACAATACCATTATCGGTACTGATACCTGATACCAGTATCAGGTATCAGTCTAGCCTCCCCTTAGCTTCGATGCTCAGAGAGTTTATAGACGCCAGCTAGCGGGCTACGCTAACACTCATCTCACTCTTCCTCTTCCCCGTCCATCTCCTCCTGCACCTCCAACTCCTCTCCTCCACCACTTCCTCCTCCTCTCCTCCTAATCTTCTTCCTCCTCCTCCCCCTCTTCCTCTTCCTGCACCTTCTCCTATTTCTACTCTTCCTCAAACTAGACCTGCCAACACTGGTCCTACTTGACACCTGGACCTCCTCCTGTGACAGCAGCTCCTCCTCCACCTCCTCCTCCGAGGAGGAGCAGGTGGCGCTACAGTGGTGGTGCAGGAAACCCTGAACAACTACACAACTACACAACAACAAGAGTGAGAGAGAAACAGTGCGAGACCATCTGGAAGGGGGCGAGGCCAGGACAGCGAGGCTCCGCCCCCTCAAACCCGGGACCCTCCATTATTAGAGCCGACAAGCCCACCGTGTGTGTGTGTGTTCTGTTAGCTTAGCACCTTCTATTTACTTAGCATTAGAGCTAAGGGAGCTGTTTCCATAGCCTGCCCTTTCCTTTAATGCTCAGAAAGTTGACGGAGCAGCTAGCAAGCTATGCTAAGACTCTGTGTGTGTGTGTGTGTGTGTGTGTGTGTGTGTGTGTGTGTGTGTGTGTGTGTGTGTGTGTGTGTGTGTGTGTGTGTGTGTGTGTGTGTGTGCTCACTTTTCTCCTCCTCAGCTATGACTTCCTGGTGGACCTCCCTCTGTTTGAGGCCTGTTCAGCAGGATAGAATAATAGTGATAATAGTAATAATAATACGACAAAAATAATTTCACAATAATAATAAAATAACATTATTATTAATCCTAATTATATATTAAGAATAAGCAGAGTAATAAGAATAATAATAATAATAATAATAATATTTAATAATTTTAATAATGTTTCAGGTGCTTTACAGTGATGTGCCTTCAATCAGTTTTCATTGGTCTTTTTTTTTTTTTTTTTATTGATACCAGAAAAAAAATACCAAAAGACATTTACACACATCAATCAATAATCAATAATCATCATGTTTCCTCATTTTAATGCAACAGAGAACCAACAAGTCTGGAGCAGGAAGTGGGACAGGAAGTGGTCCCGTCACTACTTCCTGTCGCCACTACGTATAGCCAGTTAAACAAAACCAGCCAATCAGAGCCCTCGCAATCTGTCCTGGGGTAGGGGCGTGGCCAGGACATGGTGATGTCACTTCCCCTGCTGTCCAAGCCCCCTCCCTTCCTGGCCTGCTCCTTCTCCTCCCACAGCCTCTCTCAATGGGCTGAGTGCAGCTTCTCCTTTTTTCTAGCCATCCTGTCCTCCTCCTCCTCCTCCTTTTCTCTGGAGACTCCTCCTTGTCATCAGTTCTTTCTCTTTCTTTTGCAACACCTTGTCTCTCCATCCTCTCCTCCCCCTCTGCAAATCCTTTTAATATCTGCTGTTTTGAACCTCCTTCTCCTCTCTCCTTCAGGAGGTGCTGCTTCTCCTTCTCCACTCTCTACTGCATGAGTTGGTGCTGTTTCTCTTTCACCTGCAGGAGGCGCTGTTTCTCCTTCTCTAGCAGGAGACGCTGCTTCTCCTTCTCAGCTCTCTCCTTCAGGAGTCGCGCCTTCTCCTTCTCCTGCAGGAGGCGCTGCTTCTCCTTCTCCACTCTCTCTTGCAGGAGGCGCTGCTTCTCCTTCTCAGCTCTCTCCTGCAGGAGGTGCTGGTTCTCCTTCTCCTCTCTCTCCTTCAGGAGGAGACGCTGCTTCTCCTTCTCCACTCTCTCCTTCAGGAATTGCTCCTTCTCCTTCTCCTGCAGGAGGCGCTGCTTCTCCTTCTCCGCTCTCTCCTGCAGGAGGCGCTGCTTCTCCTTCTCCGCTCTCTCCTGGAGGAGGTGCTGCTTCTCCTTCTCTGCTCTCTCCTGGAGGAGGTGCTGCTCCTCCTCTCTCTCCTGCAGGAGGCGCTGCTTCTCCTTCTCTACTCTCTCCTGCAGGAGGCGCTGTTTCTCCTTCTCTGCTCTCTCCTGCAGGAGGTGCTGCTTCTCCTTCTCTGCTCTCTCTAGCAGGAGGTGCTGCTTCTCCTCCTCCTCTCGCTCCTGCAGGAGGCGCTGTTTCTCCTTCTCTGCTCTCTCCAGCAGGAGGCGCTGCTTCTCCTTCTCTACTCTTTCCTGCAGGAGGCGCTGTTTCTCCTTCTCTGCTCTCTCCAGCAGGAGGCGCTGCTTCTCCTTCTCTACTCTTTCCTGCAGGAGGCGCTGTTTCTCCTTCTCTCTCTCCAGCAGGAGGCGCTGTTTCTCCTTCTCAGCTCTCTCCAGCAGGAGGCGCTGCTTTTCCTCCTCCTGTCTCTCCAGCAGGAGGCGCTGTTTCTCCTCCCCCTCTCGCTCCTGCAGGAGGCGCTGCTTCTCCTCCTGCTCTCTCTCCAGCAGGAGGCTCTGCTTCTCCTTCTCTGCTCTCTCCTGGAGGAGGTGCTGCTTCTCCTCTTTCTCCTGCAAGAGGCGCTGCTTCTCCTTCTCGAGCAGGAGGCGATGCTCCTCCTCTCTCTCCTGCAGGAGGCGCTGCTTCTCCTTCTCTACTCTCTCCTGCAGGAGGCGCTGCTTCTCCTTCTCTGCTCTCTCCATGCAGGAGGCGCTGTTTCTCCTTCTCTGCTCTCTCCAGCAGGAGGCGCTGCTTCTCCTCTTTCTCTCTCCAGCAGGAGGTGCTGCTTCTCCTTCTCTGCTCTCTCCTGGAGGAGATGCTGCTCCTCCTCTCTCTCCAGCAGGAGGCGCTGTTTCTCCTTCTCTGCTCTCTCCTGCAGGAGGTGCTGCTTCTCCTCCTTCTCTCTCTCCTGCAGGAGGCGCTGTTTCTCCTCCTTCTCTCTCTCCAGCAGGAGGCGCTGTTTCTCCTTCTCTCTGCTCTCTCCTGCAGGAGGTGCTGCTTCTCCCTTTCCTGCAAAAGGCGCTCCTTCTCTCTCTCCTGCAGGAGGCGCTGCTTCTCCTTCTCCGCTCTTTCCTTCAGGAGGCGCTGCTCCTCCTTCTCTCTCTCATGCAGGAGGTGCTGCTCCTCCTTCTCTCTCTCATGCAGGAGGCGCTGTTTCTCCTTCTCTGCTCTCTCCTGCAGGAGGCGCTGCTTCTCCTTTTCTGCTCTTTCCTGCAGGAGGCGCTGCTCCTCCTTCTCTCTCTCCTGCAGGAGGCGCTGCTCCTCCTTCTCTCTCTCATGCAGGAGGCGCTGTTTCTCCTTCTCTGCTCTCTCCAGCAGGAGGCGCTGCTTCTCCTTCTCCTGCAGGATGCGCTGCTCCTCCTTCTCTCTCTCCTGCAGAAGGCGGTGTTTCTCCTCCTTCTCTCTCTCCTTCAGGAGGCGCTCCTTCTCCTCCAGAAGGCGGTGCTTCTCCTTCTCCTGCAGAAGGCGCTGCTTCTCCTTCTCCTGCAGGAGGCTCTCCTTCTCCCTTTCCTGCAGGAGGCACTGTTTCTCCTTTTCTGCTCTCTCCAGCAGGAGGCGCTGCTTCTCCTTCTCTCTCTCCTTCGGGAGGCGCTCCTTCTCCTCCAGAAGGCGGTGCTCCTCCTTTTCCTGCAGAAGGCGCTGCTCCTCCTTCTCTCTCTCCTGCAGGAGGCGCTGTTTCTCCTTTTCTGCTCTCTCCAGCAGGAGGCGCTGCTTCTCCTCCTTCTCTCTCTCCTTCAGGAGGCGCTCCTTCTCCTGCAGAAGGCGCTGCTTCTCCCTTTCCTCCTCGAGGCGCTCCTTCTCCCTTTCCTGCAGGAGGCGCTCCTTCTCTTTCTCCTGCAGGATGCGCTGCTTCTCCTTCGCTCTTTCCTGCAGGAGGCGCTCTTTCTCGACCCTCTCTCTCTCCATCCTTTCCACCTCCTCCCTTTTCCTCTTCTCCTCCTGCTGCTGCTTCTCCCTCTCCTCTCTCCTCCTCTTCTGCTCCTCCTCCTCCTCCCTCCTCCTCTTCTCCCTATCTTCCCTCCTCTTCTCCTCCTCCTGCCTTTCCTTCATCCTCCTATTCTCTTCCTCTTTCTCCCTCTTCTTCTGCTCCTCCTTCTCTTCCCTCCTCCTCTCCTCTTTCTCCCTCTCCTCCCTCCTTCTGTTCTCCTCCTCCTCCTTCCTTTGCCTCTTCTCCTCTGCCTCCTTCCTCCTCTTCTCTCTCTCCTCCTCCTCTCTCTCCTCCATCCTCCTTTTCTCCTCCTCCTCTTTCTTCCTCCTCTCCTCCTCCTCCTCCCCTCCTTTCCTCCTCCTCCTCCTCCTCCTCCTCCTCCTCCTCCTCCTCCTCCTCCTCCTCCTCCTCCTTCTTCTTGCCCTCCTCCTCCCTCCTCTTCTCATCCATCCTCCTTTTCTCCTCCTCCTCCCTTTTTCTCCTCCTCTCCTTCTCCTCTTCAATCTGCACCTCCTCCTGGCGGAGGAGTTCCCTGATCTCCTGGAGGGCCATGTGGCTAATCCTCTGCAACTCCTCTCTCCGCTGGAAGCTCCTCAGCTCCTCCTTCAGGGCAGAGCGCAGCACTGCGCCTCCTACGGGGCGGCCTGAGGCCAGCAGGCAGAAACAGGAAGTGATGTCACTGGTTAGGGGGCGGGGCTTTGTCATTAGGTTGGGGGCAGGGCTTCATCACAGGGTTAGGGGAAATCACGGTGCTGCCTTCGCTGACATCACGGTGCTGCCTTCGCTGACAACATGCTTTCAATGACATCACAGTGCTGCCTTCGCTGACAACATGCTTTCAATGACATCACGGTGCTGCATTCAGAGACATCCCACTCCTGCCTTCACTGACGCCACGGTGCTGCGTTCACTGACCTCGCGGCGCTTCCTTCGCTGACATCACGCTGCTGTGTTCACCGACATCACAGTTAGGGTTAATGTTAAAAGGTGCTCCAGTAGCTGCTAAACCACAGCAGTGGCCGCTAGCGGCTAGCAGCTAGCTGCTCGCGGCTAGGGAAGTTAAAGTCAGTCCAGAGATCAAATCCAGAACAAAGCAAGAGTTTGCTCTTCATTCACAGGAGCACACGCGCCACTGATGGGAACCTCAACATGCTGCTAGTTCCTGAGCCTGAAGGTCCTTGAAGGTCCCTAAAGGTCTCGGACCGTAAAAGTCTCAGTCCTTGAAGGTCTCAGACCCTGAAGGTCTCTGAAGGACCTTGAAGATCCTTCAAGGTCTCTGAAGAACCCTAAAGGTCCTCAAAGGCCTGAGGTTAGAAGCTCACTGCAACCAGCCCATGCAGGCAACTGTACCTTGAGTTCTCTTCCTCACGTCTCCCTTATCCTCTGAAGACAGACAGACAGACAGACAGACAGACAGAGAGACAGGCGGACAGTCATCAGAAACAGGAAGTGACATCACCACCGCCCCCATCCCACCACCCGATGGGCAGGGAGAGGTGTGTGCACGACCTCACATCACCACCTAGCGGCTCAGAGCAAGGACCTGACTAGTGAGGCCGCTAGCTAGCTAGCGTAGCTAGATGACTGGCTCGCTGCAGGGACCGAGCAGGAAGTGGGGGAGATGAAACAGGAAGTAAATTGCTGCTGCCGCTGCCACTGATTGGTGGGAAATGTATTTTATTTTGTCAAAGTTTGATGCTTGCGGTGAAGAAGAAGAAGGTGAAGAAGAAGAAGAAGAAGAAGAAGAAAAAGAGGAAGAAGAAGAAGAAGGAGAATTAATGATGATGATGATGTCAGTCTCCCCAAGCCCCCCCACAGTCCTGATTGGCCAGCAGCCCGACCAGCAGGCTCCTTCTTCATCTTCCTCCAAGTCCTTTTCCTCCTCCTCTTCATTTTGTTCATCCTCTTTTATCCTCTTGCTCCTCCTCCTCTCTTCCTCTTCCTCCTCCTCTTCCACTTCACCCTCCTCCTCCTCCTCCTCATTCTCTTCCGCCTTCTCCTTTCTCCTTCATTTTCCTCCTCCTCTCCTCCTCTTTTTTTCTCTTCCTCCTCCACATCATCCTCTTCCTCCTTCTTCTCCTCCTCCTCCTCCTCCTCCCGCTCTAGCGACGGCAGTGGCATGGTGTCAAACAGGAAGGTGAAGAATCCAAACAGCCAATCAGAGCCCTCCTCTGCCAAAACATCTAGCACCTCCTCCAGCGACTCGGCGTTCTCACTAGCGGTGCCGTCTGTGGGGGAGGAGAGGGGGTGGGGAGGTGGGGGTGTAAAAGGAGAGGGGTGGGCCAGACTGATGCACCAGGAAATGGGAGAAGGAAGGAAGGAGAGAGAGGAGGGAAGGAAGGAGGATGGAAGGAGGGAGGAAGGAAGGAAGGAAGGAGGGAGGAGGAAGGAGGAAGGAAGGAGGGGAGGGAGGGAAGGAAGGAAGGAAAGAGGAAGGGAGAGTGGGAAAGAGGAGGGAGGGAAGGAAGGAGGGAAGAGGGAGGGAGGAGGGAAGGAAGGAAGGAAAGAGGAAGGGAGGTGGGAAGAGGGGAGGGAGGAAGGAGGAGGAAAGAGGGGAAGGAAGGAGGGAAAGAGGAGGGAAGGAAGGAAGGAGGGAAGGAGGGGGGAAAGGAGGGTGGGAAGGAAGGAAGGAGGGAATGAGGGGAGGAAGGAAAGAGGAAGGAAGGAAGGAGGGGAGGGAAGGAGGATGGAAGGGAGGGTGGGAAGGAAGGAATGAGGGGAGGAGGGAGGAAAGGAAGGAAGGAAGGAAGGAGGATGGAAGGAGGGAGGGAGGAAGGAGGGAGGAAATGAAGGAGGAGGAAGGAAGAGGAAGGAAGGAGGAAGGAAGAGGAAGATAGGGTGGGAAAGAGGAGGGAGGGAAGGAAGGAGGGAAAGAGGGGGGAAGGGAGGGTGGGAAGGAAGGAAGGAAGGAAGATGGGGAGGAAGGAAAGAGGAAGGGAGGGTGGGAAAGGGAGGAGGGAGGGAAGGAAGGAAAGGGGAAGGAGGGAAGGAAGGAAGGAAGGAAGGAGGGACGGAAGGAAGGAAGGAAAGAGGAAGGGAGGGAAGGAGGAAGGAAGAGAGGGTGGGAAGGAAGGAAGGAGGTAAAGAAGGAAGGAGGGAAGGAAGGAAGGAAGGGAGGGAAGGAAGGAAGGAAAGAGGAAGGGAGGGTGGGAAAGAGGAGGGAGGGAAGGAAGGAAGGAGGGAAGGAAGGGACCGTAACAAAAAAAAAAAAGATGGAAGGATGACGAGGCACAAAAAGAGAGAGCGAGTGAGTTGAGGAAGTGACACAGGAAGCAGCAATCACAGGTGAGCCTTCACTTCCTGTCTCAGTCCCTCTCACTTCCTATCTGTCTGCAACTTCTCCCGTGTGTGCGCGTGTGTGTGTGACAGAGCTCCGCCCACCACGGGGCCAGCTGACTTGGAGGCACATGACTGCAAACAACAGGTTAACAAAGAAAAAGAAAAAAAGCAAGGAAGGAAGGAGAGACAGGGAAGGAGGAGGAGGAGGAGGAGATGAAGGTTGGACTTGCCGAGTAGAACTTTGGCGTCGTCCACGTCAAAGTCTCCGTCTCCATCGGCGTCGTAGGACCTCAGTCTCCCTGTGGGAGGAGCCAGAAGGGGGCGTCAGCCAATCACACGCAGGGCTGCCGTGACATCATCAAAGACACACGATTGGCCGATTTACCTTGAAGGACCTGAGAGAAGTTGAGAGGAAACTGCTTCACCCTGGCTGTAGGAGGTGGAGGAGGTGGAGGAGGAGGGGAGGATGGAGGAGGGGGATAGAAGAGGGGAGAAGGAGGAGGGGAGGAAGAAAGAAGGGGAGGAGGAGGAGGAGAAAGAGGAGGGGCAGGATGGAGGAGGGGGGATAGAAGAGGGGGAGAAGGAGGAGGGGGAGGAAGAAAGAAGGGGGAGAGGGAGGAGGAGAGGGAAGAGGAAGAGGAGGGGAGGGGGAGGAGGAGAGGAAGAGGAAGAGAGGAGGAGGAGGACGATAGAAGAGGGGGAGAAGGAGGAGGGGGAGGAGGAAAGGGAAGAGGAAGAGGAGGGGAGGAGGAGGAGGAAGAGGAGGAGGAGGGCGTAGATGGGGGAGGAGGAGGAGAAAGTGGTGGAAGAAGAGGAGGAGCGGAAGGAGGAGGAGGAGGTGGTTAGACTTGACCAACACTTGAATGCTCTCACAGATATTTCACATGTTCAGCTCTCTGCTGCCCCCCGCTGGCCTTATGACACAAAAGGCAGCCGGAGGCTGCTGCTCCTTCTCCCCACTGCTAGCCTGCTTAGCATGTAGCGCCGCCTCCCACCCCACCCCCCGCCCACTCACCAATGAGGCTGTGGTAGTCCACCAGGTCCAGGTGGACCAGGGCCACGGAGCTCCACACTCCCAGGAGACCCAGGACCACCAGCCAGATGAGCAGGGAGTTCCCCCCTCCTCCTCCTCCTCCTCCCCCTCCCCCTCCTCCTGCTGCTGCTGCTGCTGCTGCTCCTCCTCTCTCTGTGTTCTTCCCGTTCTCGCTCTCCAGCACTGGACTCTTCCCCTCTGCAGGAAGAAAGAAACAGGAAAGAGAAGCAGGTGAGGCGTTGCCCCACTGGGCGACGTGGCTAACAGTGCTAACGTGGCTAACAGTGCTAACGTGGCTAACACTAAAGCAGGCTAACTGGTCCGGCCTCCCTCCTCCCTCCCTCTCTCTTCGGTGACAGGAGCTCCTTCCTTCCTGACCAGCGGCTCATCCTCCTCCCCCTGCACCTCCTCGCCCTCTTCCTCTCCCCCACCTCCTCCTACTCTTCTTCCTCCTCCACCGACTCCACCTCCTGCTGCTCCTCCTACTCTTCTTCCTCCTCCACCGACTCTACCTCCTGCTGCACCTCCTACTCTTCTTCCTCCTCCACCTCTTCCTCTCCCCCACCTCCTCCTCCTATTCTTCTTCCTCCTCCCCCTGCACTTCCTCCTTTTCCTCCTCCTGCACCTCCTCGCCCTCTTCCTCTCCCCCACCTCCTCCTCCTGCTGCTCCTCCTACTCTTCTCCCTCCTCCTCCTCTCCCCCCACCCCCCCTGCACCTTCACATCCTTCTGCACCTCCTCCTCCTCTCCTCAGCCTCCTCTCATTCACCTTCTCCTCCTCCTATTCCTGCTCTTCCTCCTCCTCCTGCACCTCCACCTGTTCCTTCTCCTCCTCCTCCTCTCTCCCACCACTTCCTCCCCATGATCCTCCAACTCTTCCTCCTGCACCTCCACCGCCTCTCCCCCACCACTTCCTCCTCCTCCCGCACCTCCACCTGCTCCTCCACTTCCCCCTCCTACTTTTCCTCCCCCTCTTCCTCTTCCTGCACCTCCTCCTCCTATTCCTACTCTTCCTCCTCCTCCTGCTCCTCTTCCTCCTCGACCTCCTCCTCACCAAACTAGACCTGCTAACATTGGTCCTACCTGCCACCTGGACCTCCTCCTGTGACAGCAGCTCCTCCTCCACCTCCTCCTCCTCCTCCTCTGAGGAGGAGTAGGTGGCGCTATCGTGGTGGTGCATGACACCCTCAACAACTACACAACTACACAACACACAACAACCCAACAACCCAAGTGAGAGCGAAACAGTGCGAGACCATCTGAAAGGACAGAGGACAGCGAGGCTCCACCCCCTTAAACCTGAGACCCTCTATTATTAGAGCCGACAAACCCACCGTGTGTGTGAGCGTGTCTTTGTGTTTGTGTGTGTGTGTGTGTGTGTGTGTGTGTGTGTGTGTGTGTGTGTTTTCTGTTAGCTTAGCACCTTCTATTAGCTTAGCATTAGAGCTAAGGGAGCTGTTTCCACAGCCTCCCCTTCACTTTAATGCTCAGAAAGGTTACAGAAGCAGCTAGCAAGCTATGCTAAGACTCTCTCTCTCTCTGTATGTGTGTGGGTGTGTTTGTGTGTTTGTGTGTGTGTGTGTGTGACCTTGGACACAAGTTTGGTCTATTTGTTGTCAGCTGACTGACAGATCCAAACACACACACACACACACACACACACAGGTCCAGCTGCAGCGCTTCCTCAACTTCACTAGTGATGTCATAGGACCGTTCTCGTCGTTTCCAAAAAACAGGAACTCTAAAAAATAAATAAATAGATAAATAGATTTTTTTTAAAAAAAAAAAAAAAAAAAAACAGGAACTTTTTCAATCACCGACACAACGGGATTTGGCATAAAACATGTTGCTAGCTGCTGAATTAACCCAACAGACATTCTTCAAGGTGTGAAATAATCGAGCCAAGCTGATTTGTGAACTGTCCGCCGGAAGCTCACAGATGTCGTCATCAGCCGCCCGTCCAAACTCTACGCTTGTTGTTTGCTTATTGGTTAGCCACGGGACTGGCTAGCTTTCTGGTTAGCTGTCTAGCTCCTCGGGCTGGCTGGAGGAATGCGCCCGCACGCAAACAAATCAGCCGTTTTGAATCACAACGTGTGCAGACTTTATTGGCATCAGCAATAAAGTCGATACTGACTCACATTCAAATTCAAAGAACAACAATAATAATAATTGTTCATATTATTATAATAAATAGAATCAGTTTCCTTGCATTGGTGGTGCGTTCATAAACGGAACCCCATAAGCATTTCACACATTTTTAGCACATTTTTGCGCACCGGCGACGCAAAGGTGACAACCGACAGGGTTCAGCTGGTCCTGCCGACTGGCGGAGATAAACTCTTCGGTTCGGGGTACCCCCGCGATCCGGGGGAGGGGGGATGCGCGGGTGTACCCCGAACCGAAGAGGGGCACTTTCTCCGAAGAGTCAATCATTTACTTGACTGATGTTTAACTGCTGGTTGAGCACGGACTCTATAGCTGGTGCAGCAGTAGCGGCTAGCCAATTATGATGATGCTGACGAGTCCGGGGCGTTCGGACCGCAACTTCGGAGCGGTGAACCGCGGTTCTGGTTTCGTTTTGAGAGCCCTAAACGATGCCGAATGACAGGGGTAAGTGCGACGACCTATAACGCTCCTCCCCGGAGCTGCTAGCACCGACACAGCCCCGACGGCAAGCACGGCTGTCTTAAAATGGCAGAAAGTCAAACGCAGTCTGGAACGCGGCGCACCGCTTGGGAACGGAGGGTGGGGAAGCGGAGCGGAGAGTAACCCACCTTTCTTGGGGTGATGTTTGGCGCTTCTCCGCTGAGTCATGGTTTCGCTGATGGTCCGCCGGTCCGCGGCGGAGCTCGTCGGTCTCAAACTGTGACCCGGAAACGCAGAAAAGGTTCGGCGGCGGCCCAGAAAAGAGATCCCACCCAGCTTGGCTTCAGCTTCGCATCGACCCACCGTGGTTACCAGCGAAGCCCAATAGCCGTAGTAACCACCGTGAGTGGCTGCCGACCAATCAGAGTGCGGATCGACTTCCGAGTTGCAGCCCCTTTCGGTTTGAAAAGGAGGAGCAAAAACGTGGCAGAAGAAGAAGTAGAGCCGCTGGAGGGAGGACGAGCAGTGATTTACCCCCCAAACCCCCAGTGTTTTAAGAGTCATTTCAATAAAGAGCTAAGTACAGTGGGGGCTTCAAAGACACGGAGTTTGTTGGAACTTTGCGGTGGTTCTTGTTGGTTCTGGATGGCTCTGTGCTGTTGTGGTGGTTCTGTGTGATCCTGGGTGGTTCTAGGTGGCTCTCGGGTGATTCTAGGTCAGGCATGGGCAAACTATGGCCCACAAAGCTTTTTTTTTTTTTTTTTTTTTTTTATTTGTCAAGAACAAAGAGAAAATTGAAAAAAAAAATGAGAACAAGCAGGTGTCTTGCTGTCATGGGACATGTGAAGCTCCCTTGGAGTAAACTTGTCAACCTCCCAAACAGATGGATCTCCAAATTTTAACGGCGAAAAAACGTAGCCTGCTGAGAAGAGTCCCACGGAAGCGCCTTGCATTCACTGAATTAAAAAAACAAAACAAATTCAGGCACCAGGATCTCGTAATTACGAGAAAAGATCTCGCAATTACGAGATAAAATTAAAAGGAAACTTCGTAAATCCGCAATCAGTGGGCAATGATGCCGCTACCGCGGTGTGACGCTGTCGCAGTTAAACAGATACATCTTAATTTTTTTTTTTGAGGAACTTTATTTTGAATGAACAATGGACTGACAACAAAGAATGTTCCAAAAATATAAATCTGAAACCAAATACAGAGAAAAGCGAGTCTGCCCAGTTTCCCCTCTTGTGCTCAGTGATTACCGTAATACCTGGTATACACAGAGCAAGCCAAATAAAAAAAAATACAATATAACAAAAAATAAAAATAAATACATTATAAAACTCTAGTTAGTGTTGTCCAGACAACACAGTACAAGTATGTACAGGATTTAATTAAAAATTAAAAGAGGTAGATGTGTGTTATTGCACGGGTAAGGGGTGATCAGTGGTGTGACGTGCTGAGTGAGTCATTGTATCGTCAGTGTGAGTTCAGCGCTTCGACAGCTCTTGGGTAGAAGCCGTCTCTGAGTCTG
The DNA here is from genome assembly GCA_009823395.1 of Thamnaconus septentrionalis. NCBI lineage: Eukaryota > Metazoa > Chordata > Actinopteri > Tetraodontiformes > Monacanthidae > Thamnaconus > Thamnaconus septentrionalis. The sequence continues at coordinate 14,723,256 of CM020520.1, read as the reverse complement.
TTTGTCCTTGAGCGGAGTGACCTGTAGCGCCTGCCAGAGGGCAACAGGTCAAAGAGGTGGCGGCCCAGGGTGAGAAGTGTCCTTCACAATGTTTTGAGCTCTACCGAGGCATCGGGACTTGTAGAAATGTAAAACACTTCTTCTGCCTTCTCGGTTTTGAGACACTGGGAAATAATAGCATTTCTGAAAACTGAGGATGGTATTAATATTAGTGTGTCTACACTGCGATGGCATCTCAAATAGTTGGGATTGTTCTGACGTTCTCGAACTGTTGTCAAACCAACCGACGGTTCGGCAAAAAGCGGCCGAGCCAGCAGGCATTCGCTTTCCGCTCGCCCCGTGTACACCAGGTATTGCGGTAATCACTGAGCACAAGAGGGGAAACTAGGTAGACTCGCTTTTCTCTGTACTTGGTTTCAGATTTATATTTTTGTCAGTCCATTCTTCATTCAAAATAAAGTTCCTCAAAAGAAATGAAGATGTATCTGTTTAACTGCGACAGCGTCACATTGCGATAGCGCCATCATTGCCCCACTGACGACGGATTTAGAAGTTTCCTTTAAATTTTTATCTCGTAATTATGTTGCTTTTGCGTCCGCTGGTCAGATTCGGGCAAAGTTTGTGAGCGAGTGTGGGAGCGCAAAGAGGGGATTTGTACATTTTTGGAGTTGCTGGGTAAGGCCGGCGCATTTTCCTTAACTGAGCAACAAGAACTGGCTTTGTGACTTTGCACTTGCTCTCGACACATTTTCCGCAGACGAATGATCTGAGCGTGAAGCTACGGGGGAGGGATCAGTTTTGTGCACGACGTGTACGCAAACGTAAAAAGCCTTCAAATCCAAGTTGGCTTCATTCTCCAGGCAAATTTTAAATAAATCATTAACTTGTTAGGTCCCCAGTCTAGGGGGTCCGGGACAGAACACTTCACCTCACTTGCGGTTTATGTGGCATAAAAAAAAAAGCACACGTCGATTGTACAGCTTTTGACGTGTGCACGTCAAAAGCTGTGGTTAATCGCACATCACCACATTCACTCACTTTAGACCTTGAGTTAGCCTCACTAGAAACGGGTTCTGTTTTGTTCTTAATTAGACGAACACACGAGTGTTGGTTTCATGGCTGTAGCTCCTTCCTAAGGGAAAACAGGGCAGTTTATGTTTGTTGGCGTGTCACCCATTTAACCCAAATTTAAAGGGCCGTAAAAGAAAAACTGTAAAAATGTTGCCACTCTTTTCTTTATTTTAATCATCAACCAATCATATTGTCTGTCTTATGTTCAGTTATCAAGCCACTACTACCAATGGTTTAGGACATGTGTCAAACTTGTTTCTCCCTCTCTCTCTCTCTGTGTGTGTGTGTGCGTGTATGGGCGTGGCTGTGTGTCCGTTTGTCCAGACGCCGTGCACCTGTGCTGCGGAGGGCTGAGCCAGCCTGAAGGATCCTCCCAGCCAATCACAGCAGCGCGCCAGAGTGGGGGAGGAGATGAAGACGCTGGCCGACCTGCATTCGCTAGCTGGCTGTAGACGGCTGAGCTACGCGTGCCTGTGAACTTTGTATCACTTTGTAAAATCAAACTTGTAATTTTGTTGAGGCACTAGTTTTTGGTTGAGTAAGCAAAAGGAACTGTGGTTAATCGCACATCACCACATTCACTCACTTTAGACCTTGAGTTAGCCTCACTAGAAACGGGTTCTGTTTTGTTCTGGATTTCCTTTTGCTTGGTTAGCGTATTTAATTAGGTTTTTGGTTTCTCTTTTGTTTGGGTCAGCCAGGTAAGCTGCTTTAAACTTCTAGGAAGTCTATTTTTGTTCTTTCTTGATTAGCACCCATTAGGTTCCTTGACCATCTCAACCTTAGTTAACGTCCACCAATTTACTTTTGTCATAAAGAACTTTTCTTTAACCTCATCACATCTGGTTTTACGTTACTTCCCTTTCCCCTCACGAGCTGGTTGCAACATAAATGGGGGCTCGTCCTCATAACTTATTTTAATCCGTAAAGGAGACCCGGAGGACAAAAGTTGTTTTTTATTAAAAGTAAGTTGTGACATGGCGTCCTTTGATTTAGCAAGCTTCTTGGGAAAACACTTTGTTTGACCAACGTGATAAATACATAGTAGATGTTTTGACTGCGATAGCTATGCACCTCAATGGCTCTTTTGCTAAACCAATCCTGAATAAAAATTGAAATCCCTGGTCCTGGTTAAGTTGTTGCAAATGGGGTTAATTGAGGTGCCGGTGCTTCCTCAGTCGCCTGGCCCTGCGGGGGTTGTTAGCCCACGGACCTGAGCCTGAAGCGGAGTTTGCAAGGGAAAAGGGAACCCTCTTTGATAAATGGAGCAGTGCTTGCAAAGCAAATGATTTTAATTGACTGCGTGAACGAGTCCTTCTTGAGGAGTTAAAAAAATGTCCGAACGTATTGTGGCGTACCTTAATGAACAAGAGGTATCTTCCCTCTCTGAATCTGCATCTGCAGCCTTTCACACCTCAGCTCCCCGTACCCAACCACCACCACCCTCAAACCTCCTCTGTACAACACCCGACTCAACCCTTGGATTCACCCCAGTCTCCCCCCTCTCCCAGCTGAGGATCACCAAGGAACAAGTGAGGACGGAGCTCAGGAGGACTAAGGCGAGGAAAGCCACAGGCCCCCGATGCCATCAGCTGCAGGTTGCGCAGGGAGTGTGCGGACCAGCTCAGTCAGGTGGTCCAGCACATGCTCAACCTGAGCCTTAGCCTGGACACAGCGGCGGTCCGGTGGAAGACCTCCTGTGTGGTTCCCAGTTCCTAAGATATCCCATCCTAGTGAACTGAACCACTATAGACCGGCCGCCCTGACCTCCCACCTGATGAAGACTTTCGTGGAGCATTTTGCTTCTCTGCGGCTGTGAGTGAAAGGATGGCTCTGAACTCTGGCGGATGAGAAGCAAGTGTTTAATCTCGAGAGGAACAAGGCTATCCGAGACGAGCGTGTGTCCGACACACTTGTTCCCCGAAACATCATGAGTGCAAGTCTTTTATACCACGGAATAAACATGAGCATGAGATGAATAAACATGAGCATACAATGAGCAGATACATATGTAATTTTGGCGAACACCTCCCCAACCATATCTGTTATTCGCTCCAGACTCAGTGTCGCTGGACAAAGATACAAACCTCTATCTTGAGCTACTTGACGCCTTCGCCAATCTGTTTTCGGTCAACCTGACCTAACATTGGTGTTAGAGAGGCTGCACATACTAAAGGCCTGCTGAAATGTCTCTACAAGTCCAGTTGTCACAAACCACATGATTCAACAATAATTTTTCCCACCACAAGACCACGGAGAGGATCGTCCTCGGTAACCTCCGCACACTGGTGTGCTCCACGCTGGACCCACTGCAGTTCGCCTACCGTCCTGGCGTCGGGGTGGATGATGCCATCACCTACCTGCTGCATCGGGCCCTGTCTCACCTGGAGTCCCCCGGGAGCACTGTGAGGGTCGTGTTTTTTGACTTCTCCAGTGCTTTCAACACCATCCAGCCATTGCTGCTGCGGAGGAAGATGGCGGAGGCCGGCGTGGACCAGCACCTAGCTGCTTGGACCATCAACGTCCTCTCTGACAGACCACAGTACGTGAGGACGAACGGCTGCGTGCCAGATGTGGTAACCTGCAGCACAGGGGCCCCCAGGGGCGGTGCTGTCTCTGTTCCTCTTCACCCTTTACACGGCAGACTTCAGCTACAACTCCAACATCTGTCACCTGCAGAAGTTTTCCGATGACTCAGCCATTGTCGGCTGTAGATCAATGGGGGACGAGCAGGAGCGCAGAGGAAGTCGTCTTGGAATTTGTGGACTGGTGTGAGAAGAACCACCTGCTGCTCAACACGAATAAGACGAAGGAGCTTGTGAACCTGCTCCACTCCATCCCATTCCTGCCATAGGTGAGACTTTTGAGCGAATGATTATAGGCTGTGTAGGCCCTTTACATCACACGAGAACAGGTAATCAGTATTTACTCACCATCACGTGCGCTATCCTGAGGCAGTCCCGTTGCATGAAATTACGTCTAGCTCCGTAGTCAGAGCTTTAACCAGGTTTTTTTTCCACATTTGACCTCCCTCGTGTAATCCGAACAGATCAAGGCACCAACTTCCAGTCACGACTTTTCAAACAAGTTCCTAAGACTTTCAATGTCAAGCATTCTGTGTCCAGTCCGTATCATCCCGGATCCCAAGGAGCGCTGGAGCGCTGGCATCAGACTTTAGAGTCCATGCATGCGCAAGTACTCCTTAGAATCAGGTAAAAAATTGGGACGAGGGAGTTCCGTTTGTGTTGTTTGCTGCCCGTCATGCTGTCCAAGAATCTTTAGGCTTTAGTCCTGCCGAACTTGTCTTTGGACACACTCTTCGCAGCCCGCTGAAGGCTCTACAGGAGACATTCCTCAGCTCCGAAAACCCTAAGGAGGAAAACGTAGCGTATATTCCGCACTATAGAGCGCACTGGATTATAAGGCGCACTGTCAATAAATGGTCTATTTTCAAACATATGTCATATATAAGGCACACCGAATTATAAGGCGCATTAAGCGAGACAAAACAGTCAGAGATAAGTCCGTCAGTCAGTCAGACTTTATTAACTGCGTTCACAGTAACTCAAAAACTTGCTTGTAACACGCTACACGTTAGCGTATTCACAATACCTCTAACTCCCAACCTTGTTTGCACGTGACGTGTGGACGCGTGTTTTTGGGGGGGAATGATGCAACTGCCTCTGTGATAGAGGTGACAGAGACTATCATGCTTGTTGCTGAGCGACGGACAAAATAAACGGCAAAGCAGAAGTATTGCCTGGGACTTTTTTTTTAGAAGAAATATGTTACCAATGCGAGTCGTAATCGACCGGAGGTCCTCTAACTATGGTTCGGAATCAAAGAAGCCGGAAAGGTAACACTTACACTGACACGCACACACCAGAAGCACAGTATGTATTACTCCGCGATAGCCGTAATGCTGCGAGCGGTGCGGCTTTGTAGTTTACCTAAGTCGTACGACAGTGAAACGTTTTGACAGAGCGCCGCGTACCTCTCAAAATCGCTTCGACGTCAGTAAGCACCGCCAGAATGAACCCATGAAGGCTTTTAAGTGCGCCTTATAGTGCGGGAAAATACGGTACTTGATTTTGTGAGTAGGTTCCGAGAGCGTTTGCACCACGCAAATTCCCTTGCTGAAGAGAGTCTGCTGTCATCCCAAACTGTGATGAAGAGTCACTACGATCGTTCTGCCGTCTCATGCCGCTTCAGTGTTGGTGATAAAGCGCTGGCATTATTACCTATCCCGGCCAGGCCTAGTGGAGGCAAAAACCTGACGGTTCTCCTCGTTTTATTACTGATTTTAGAAAAGTTAATTCTGTGACTGTTTCCGACTCATATACCCTCTTCCACGAATGGAAGGTAGCGTTGACACGCTCGGCACCGCAAAGACGTCAGCAAGTTAGATTTGCTCAAAGGATACTGGCAAGTCCCACTCACTGAGCGTGACTCTGAATTTTCTGCATTTGTGACTCCCAATTGTTTTTTTTACGGTACACTGTGATGGCTTTCCGTATGTGCGACGCCCCTGCTACCTTCCAATGGTTAGTCAACACAGTCCTCTCCGGGTTGCGTAACTGTAACGCGTACTTAGATGATTTAATTGTGTACGCATCGGCGTGGGAGGAGCATCTCCACATCCTCGAACAGGTGTTCACTCACCTCTCTAACGCTGAATCTTGCAAAGTGTGATTTTGGTAAAGCCACAGTCACCTACCTCGGGAGACAGGTGGGTCAGGGCAAAGTCAGACCGCTTGCTGCTAAGGTCGCGGCCATAACCGAAATTCCCGGTCTCGACAACGCGTAAAGCCCTACGCCGTTTTCTGGGCGTGGCAGGATATTACAGAAACTTCTGTTGTAACTTTCCCTCTGTTGTCCAGCCAGTAACCTCGTTAACAAGTCCCAAAATTGATTTGGTTTGGTCCAAATCAGCGTGCTTTTGACAGCGCTAAATCACTCCTTAGCCACGCCCCCGTCCTTCAGCTCCCGACTTCTCCCGTGTGTTACTCCTCTCGAAAGTTTAACAAGCACCGGGTACAATATTCAACCATTGAGAAAGAAACACTTGCTTTGTTGTGGTCACTCCAACACTTACTTTGAAGTGTATGTGGGTTCCAGTCCTCTGCCGGTGATGGTCTTCACTGATCGCAACCCACTCGTATTTTTTTTTAAAACGCATGTATAATCATAACCAAAGACTCGTGCGGTGGGCACTGATCATGCATTGTACTGTCAATCATACTGTGTTCCGAAAGTCCTCTGTTCATACGTGGTCAATTACTGCCCTCTAGTGGACGCCTTGCCTTTGATACAACTTCTGTTGTTCTCTGCCACATGCGGTCTTTTCAAACATGGCGGCTCACAGTGCAATCGCAGACGATTCTCGTCCCTGTTTTCAGCCTTGGGGCATTTTTGTCCGTAAGTTTCTACTATGATGTAAAAAGTCAGCATAAAATGGGTTTGGTTTCTCTTTCGTTTGGGTCAGCTAGGTAAGCTGTTTTAAACTTCTAGGAAGTCTATTTTTGTTCTTTCTTCTCCCCCCCCTTTTTTTTCTAAATTAGCACCCATTAAGTTCCTTGACCATCTCAACCGTTAACGTCCACCAATTTACTTTTGTAATAAATAACTTCTTTATCCTCATTACATCTGGTTTTATGTGACTTCTCTTTCCCCTCACGAGCTGGTTCTAACAGCTTCTCTCGTATGAAGAGGGTGAAAAGCTGTCAAAGCTGTCAACACAATTTCTCATTTGTCTCATGTACCTGGCTATTGAGGGGCCAAATGTGGAAAGCTTTAATGCAGAGAGGGCTGTTTTGAGCTGGTGGCAGTCAGGGCCTAGAAGCAGACGCCCAGGTTATACTGCCTGGGCATCAGGAGCGGGGGTGTAAAAATCAGCCAACTGAGGAGAAGATGGAGGAAGAGCTGATGTCACTTGAATAATTGGAGTATGCTTATTTGCACTTTTGATTTATGTACTTCCACCTTTTTGTTACACATTTGTAAAGCTGCCTCAGAAAATACTTGTTATTAAATCAAATTGTTCTTTTTCATTATTGTGGCGTCGGGATTGATACCTGACATTGATCTGGACCAGTGGTTAAAACCGTGGGGCCAGTGATCTTCAAAAGTCACTGGCCAGTGGCAAATTTCCCTTATTGTCCACCCCTTACCAGCGCGCTCCCCTCGTTCAAAGTACTTCTGTCTGGTACAGAACAGGGCAAATTCGTTTTTTCCGTTCAGAATGTCATTTAATTCACATTTAAGTTCATTCAGTTCACCCCAGGTAACCGAGTCACGTTGCTCCATGTGCTGTTTTTCAAGCGTTTTGATCTCTTGATCTAATTTAAGTAACCTTTGGTTCTCTGCTTTCTTTAAGAGTGAGCTTCTTTGAATAATACGACCCCTCAGAACCGATTTAAAAGCCTCCCATATTATCCCGTGGTCCTCGATAGAGCCTTCGTTATGCTCCCAGAATTCCTGGATTTCAGATTTAATAAAATTGCGATTATCTTCCCTGTTCAGCATGCAGTTGTTAAAGCGCCATCTCAAGCTTCTTCCTGTTTTATCCAGAGGATAGAGGACTAAATCAACAGGTGCATGATCTGATACTACTATGTTACTAATAGAAGAATTCAGCACCTGGCTGACCATATTGCGAGACAACTGCAAGTAATCTATCCTAGAATAACTTGAGTGTGGATGTGAAAAAAAAGTAAAGTCTTTTTCATTTGGATGCAATAGTCTCCAAATATCAACAAGACCCAACTCTTCTCTTCTAACATCACGTCTATTGCCAAGATACCTGCAGTGTTAGCATGAGTGAAATGTTAGGTTTTATCCATTATTAAATCCCTGACTTGATTAAAGTCTCCCCCTAGAATTATATTATTGTTCCCCATGTTTCTAATTATGTTGCAAATTTCGTGAAAGAAGTCTGGGTTAATAGAATTTGGAGCATATATATTAGCAGAAGTCATTTTTTGACCGTCTAATGTGACATCCAGCATGACCCATCTGCCGTCCTTATGTGAGATATGTTTGTGTACTTGACAGTCAATATTTTGTCCTTATCAAAATACTCACACTCTTTTTCTAGAGGACAATGAACTATGATCCTCCTGTGCAACCCATTCTCTTTTGAGTTTTACCGCTTCCTCATCATTAAGATGGGTCTCTTGAATGACAGTTCAATGACAGTTTTTTTCTGTTTCAGATATGTGAGGATTTTTTTTCTTTTGACCGCGTTATTGCACCCTGATCTATTTCAGGTTACAATTTTTACTGCTAGAGTATCATTATACAGCCATCCCGAATGAATATCCTACTGTCAAAATTGCCCACTCTAATAGTGTAAGTTTTTGGAAATACAGGAATATAGGTACAGAAGCTACATCTATATGAGACATCTAGGGTAACACAACACACGCAAAAATAAAAACACAAAAACACACTGCAACAGCAGCGAACAAACATTTCTCTTACCAACATCAAACCTTCCGTTATGAACATGAACCCCTCAGCCGTGCCCTCAAGGCCAGTAGTGTTTTCATAAAGCCATCACAGTCACCACCTTCTATTCCTTCGTTTACACCCACGATGCGTATGTTTTGGCGTCGGGAAGCGCCTTCTAGCGCTTGTAAAAGAAAAATAAGCATTCTTGTGTTATTCTTTTATTCCGTTTAGCATATGTTATCCATATAATCACTACTAATGCATGTGGTCTGTTAGCTTCATTAGTATAGCCATGTGGCCATCATTTAGTGACCACAAGTACTGCACATGACGCTCAGGCGTCCATGTCTATAAGTTACCCTTGTATGAGTCCTTTGTCATTTGCTACACATGTGCATATTGTATTCACCCTGGTGTATATGCTGTCACTCATGTGCTCGCCCGTCGTGCCTTGTAACATCTATGAGGTCCTTTGTAGTCTGATCTCATGACTCCCCTGTGCAGGACATTTGGGGTTGACCCTTTCTCTTGGCTTGACCTTCCGGAGACTTCTCCTCGTGTTCCGCCAGGGTGAGCTGTAAATCTGTCCAGCTAGTCTTATATTCTTTGTTTTGTCTCCTCTCATCCTCCCCTCCCCTCTCCTTATCCTGTCCCCCCCCGGCCCAAGGTATAAGAGACCTTCACTTCCCTTATCTCTTTGCACTTGCACTCGCACACACTCGGGCGCCTGCACTTGCTGCATCTGTTCTGTTGTTTGTACTGTGCCTGTGTCTCGGAGCTCCGACCCTTCCTTCATAAAATTGCTCATTACTCTGCACTTCTGCATCAGTATCTTTATTCTTTCCACAACACGCTGTTATTTTCTCCTTCAGTACGTGGTTCTGTTTAACTAGCTCATTCACCACCGGTGCTCGTTTTTCTTCTTCGTCCTCCAGTTTGGAAGTTCTGCTTTCAGCCTCAGTTATTCTGCAGCCCAGACCTCCCACTGTCTCATTCACCAACTCAATTCCACTTTTCACCCCCGAAATATCCGTTGCCAGGCCCTCGAGGATCATCACGGTTGTGGTGTCCTGGGGAGGTGGCATCGCCTCCGCCATCTTCGTTGTGTCCGTATTCTCCCGCGTGTTCTCGTTACGTTGATTTTGATAGAGGTTGCGGGTAAAATAATGACTTTTTACCGACATATTCCTTTGCCGTTATTGTTTCACCAGTAGGATACTGGACTTTAGCGGTTTGTATTTCTGAAAAAAAAACAAGGACATTCAGTTAGGCGGGCTCAGCCCTCTTCTCCTAAGGCCCGTCACACTGGAAGTCCGTACTGTATATGTGTATATATGTATGTGTGTATATATATATGTCTGTATACATATATATATATATATATATATATATGTGTTTGTGTGTATATGTATATATAGATGTGTGTATATATATATGTAAATATATATATATATATATATATATATATGTAAATATATATATATATATATGTGTGTGTGTGTGTGTGTGTATATACACTGCCTGGCCAAAAAAAAAGTCACCACCAAAAATAAAGGTCACCCGCTCTAATATTTCGCTGGGCCGCCTTTAGCTTGGATTACGGCACGCGGTCGCTGTGGCATTGTTTCGATTGAGCTTCTGCAATGTCACAAGATTTATTTCTATCCAGTGTTGCATTAATTTTTCACCAAGATCATGCATTGATGATGGTAGAGTCTCACCGCTGCGCAAAGCCTTCTCTAGCACATCCCAAAGATTCTCAATGGGGTTCAGGTCTGGACTCTGTGGTGGCCAATCCATGTGTGGAAATGACGTCTCGGGCTCCCTGAACCACTCTTTCACAATTTGAGCCCCATGAATCCTGGCATTGCCGTCTTGGAATATGCCCGTGCCATCAGGGAAGGAACGAATCCATCGATGGAATAACCCGGCCATTGAGTATATTCAGGTGGTCAGCTGACCTCATTCTTTGAGGACATACCGTCGCTGAACCTAGACCTGACCAACTGCAGCAGCCCCAGATTATAGCACCCTCACCCCCCCCCCTCCCGCAGGCTTGTACAGTAGGCACCAGGCATGATGGGTGCATCACTTCACCTGCCTCTCTCTTCTTACCCTGATGCACCCATTTCACTGGAACAGGGTAAATCTGGACTCATCAGACCACATGACCTTCTTCCATTGCTCCAGAGTCCAATCTTTATGCTCCCTAGCAAATTGGAGCCCCCCCCAGATTTATAATATATGTGTATATATCTAGTTGCTATAGATCCCAAAATAAATCAACATAAGAATTGAGGTCCTCTTGGGTGGGGTGGAAATAGGCACTAATTGTGCAGTGCCACCAGCTTGACACATCATCAGTTGTGTGCCCCAACTTCATTGGGTGTTTCTGCCACTTAACACAATACACCCTCTGCTGGGGTTTGCCTACCACAGGCTAATCAAACCAGAGTGTGTTTTGAACCGTGGCACCACCCGATCATTTGGCAGCCTATGTTGCATCCCTGCGTTTCAGCCACAGCCAGTGACTGCTACGCTCCGCTGCAGCGGCAAGTTCTTTCACTGCCTTCCGTTGGGCCTGTCCTCTAATCCCTACTTCCTTCAGGAGCCTTGTGGTGGCAGTGGAACCACAGACATGATCTTCTGTGCTCACCAGCTGCTTGAAAAAGCTAAGGGACAACAGCAACCCATGACGATGATTTTCTTTGACCTGTATAAGGCCTTTGTTTCCATCCCCCGTGCTGTCCTCTGGGGAGTGCTTCAGAAGTTTGGCTGCCCCCAGATCCTTTGTCCATCTAGTGCAGGGTCTGCGTATCAAAATGAGGGGCTCTGTCATCCATGGTGCCTCTGTTTCACCATCATTCCCAATTGCCTCTGGGGTTAAGCAGGGTTGTGTGCTCATGCCAACACTCTTCTCGCTCTATCTAGCAGCTGTTGTGTTAAGTGTGAACAGGTCTCACCCTCATCAGATACCTGGTGGATGGTGGTCTTTTTAACCTATGGGGTCTGAAGGCCCGATCAGACATCGGAAGTCAGCATCTCAGAACTACAGTATGCTGATGATAGCTGTGTCCCATCCTCCTCCCCTGCTGACCTACAGGAGTCTAATGACGCTTTTGTGGAAGCTTATGATTCAGGCCTGGAGGTCAATGTTGGAAAGACAAAAATCCTGGTGCAATCCCATCCTGCGCATCCTCTCCAAGGCTTTTATCGTATTCATCCATGGCAACTCAGGTTCCCAGATCTTGTTACTTTGGGTCTATGATCAATAACACCAATGATCCTAGCGAGAATATAAACAACAGGATTCGCTCTGCTCATCAAGCCTTCGGCAAACTCTGTTGTGATGCCAACAATTCTCTACGGGTCAGAGAGCTGGACTCTTTACAGAAAGAACATCAGGACCCTGGAGAGGTTCCACCAGCAGAAGTTGCGGGCAATCCTGGGAATAGGGTGGGAAGAATGCATTACCAACATTGTCATTCTAACCCATGCCGGCCTCCCAAGCGTGGAAGCGAATCATCGCCAAGAGTCAACTACGCTTCCTTAGTCATCTGTGCTGCAGAGAAGAGTCACCCCTCCCCAAAAAGACCATGTACTGTGAACTAGCCCAAGGCTCAAGACTGGTAGGGGGACCCAAGAGATGGTTGAAAGACCAATTTCAATTTCTTTATTTTTTTTTTTTTTTAAAAACGACAAAGTATGTTAATCAACATTTTCTTGCGAAAGTAAATATGCCAGAGTTAGCTGCTTTGTCCGAGAAAGCTCTCCTACAATGTCTTTTTACAAATAGGAGTAGATGAAAGGGCATCCTGGACATGGACCTGCTTGTTTTCAGCTTCCTACATATCAAGAAGGTTTGTATGTCACTCCTTTGAACAGGTACAAACCTCGCAAAATCCACTAGTGTAACTTTACAAACCTCATGTACTGTTGGGTGCGTGGTCCTCAAGTGTGCAAATAGGTTGCTGGTGTTGTTCTTGTGCGACACTCTATCATCGCATAAATCACACTGTGCACTTTTTTTATCAACTGGTGAAAAATAGGTCCAAACAACAAACTGTTTCTTTTTCTTCACTAAGGAGTCTGACTCTTTCTCTGCTGTGTGTTGCATGCACACTTGCGATGTTGTGCACTGCAGCCGCAGTGGGCTTTAGTGCATTACAGTAGTGGGAAGTAAGGGTGAATTCCAATTCCTCCCTTAAACCTCAATCTCAACCCTCAATCTCAAAAATGCGCGCTCCCGCAAATCTTTTTCTGTCTCCTTCTTCTTCTTCGTCGTCGTCTTCTTGACAGACTGGACATAGCTTTGGCGTAAGGCCGCCCCCCACAGTCTGAAGACGTAACTGCACTTAAGGGGTGTCCCATTTCTAAGTCACAAGATAGCCCTGACACTTATTTTTGAGGGCCAAGATTGAGGGCCAAAGATTGAGGGTTAAGGCTGAGGGTTGAGATTGAGGAGTTAAGGGAGGAATTGGAATTGGCCCTAAATTGCCGTGTCTGCTTAAAAATAAATATATCTTTCAATATTTTCTTACAATTATCGATACAAAATTTTACTCTGATTAGCAATCGATATATCTATAAAATATCTATATGCACATCACTATTATACACAGCTCTATGCATACACAGCACCAATTCCTACATTTTGCTATGTTCCTCCACATTCCATACTGTATTTGTGCAAATGGGCTTTGGCGTCCAGTCCCTTTTTTCAGATTTATACAGGTCATTATGCATGAATGAATTGTGCATGAACATATTAATCTCTGCAGAACCAAAGCAAAATCAGGCTTGATGCTGTCATTCACAACCTTATCATTTTCCTTGGTGAAAAAGGGGAGGCATTTTTTTGGACTTAATTGTAAGCTTGTTTTCTAAATTTTTAATTTTTATTAAAAAGATTGCAAGGTGCAACAATTCAACAGTTCAACTGATTTGCTTTGCCTTTTCTTAGTAACATGCAGATAAGGGTCATGTAGCACTTGTGCCATTAAAATTCACTTTAAAATTGAACTGACTCCATTTCATGTAAAATGAGTTTAACCATGGAAGTTCTTTTCTTAGCATTACAGTTGTCACGGTTCTATTTTTAATGTTAATAGCAATGTCTAAATTATTCTTTATCCATGTATACAGGAGGACAACCCCAGTGATGGAAGTGAACACATCATGAAGACCATGGTTGTCCATGGCACTGATGAAGATCCTGTACATGCGTCTCTCCTCCTTGCCTTCAAGGAGATGTTGACAGGATGCAGCAGTACAGCCAGAAGTCTCTCTTTCGTGTATCATCATCATATGTCCAGCTTTGTGTCGTTCAGCCATGCTTTTGTGTCTTGTCCCACTATGAAGATTGCCTCCTCTGAGGGTGGTTTGTACAGGGGACAGGTGGAGATGATGTGGTCTGCAGTCTGTTGGGGTTCCCCGCACTCGCATGTTGCGTTGTCCGTCATACTACACTTTTTCTTGGACGCTTCGAAGCATCCGACCCCTATGCGGAGGCGATTCAGGAGGGTCCATTGCGCGGGGAAAGATGTTCCCCTTCAACATCACTTGCAGGGTCCCGATTGTTTCCAGGCTGCCTCCAGCCATGCCTTTGTTGACTGGCCCTCCGGGGTGGAGTTCAGCATGTCTTGTGACGCCGTGTTGAAGGGGTGGCGGGACTTGAGAATGCAGGATGTGCCAGTCATGTGCATGGGCCTTCCTTGCCAGAGCGAGGGGTAGCCGCCTTTCGCCTTAGGCTGGCTGGGGCTATTCCTGCGAGGGTCGGCAGGTAGAATGCAGTGGGGGGGTTTCAGGCAGCCAGTCACGATCCAGAGTGAGCTGTTGAGGACAGCATGAACTTTTTTGGTGTGTGGGCTTCCGCTCCAGGCTGGGGCACAGTACTCGGCTGCAGAGAAGACCAGGGCTTGTGTGGAGATCCGTAGTACCCTGGCTGAGGCTCCCCAAGACCTACCAGCGAGGCGACGGATAAGTGAGACCCTTGATACCTTGGTGAACCTTCTGCCAGAAGTTGCACACTGCTTATGGGGTTCATTTATTTCCTCAACCTAAGCATACCCTCCAGCATTGCGCTATACGTTTGAGGTTTTTCAAAAAGTTTTTCTGGAACTGAATTGGATTAAGTTTTCTGCAAGAGTACAGGGTTTGAAAATGAAGTTGCTGTCATAAAGGGACATAGACTGGTAACATTCAGCATTTTCTGTAAGCGTGCAGTGATCTTTTAATTTATTTATTTTTTCTTGCAAGTTTGATTGCGTGGTTTTATTTACACTGCATTTTGCAGTTTTTGTTTTAACATTTTTCTACTGTTGAAAAAATGAAATGTAGATTTGTTACTTTGTGTGTGATTCATGATGTATTAGGATTAATTAACATTAATTGACATTTATCACTAGTACATACTTACAATAATCAATACAATATCACACAACTAAATAATTAAAATTTTTAAAATTATAATGAAATGTCCTTAGTTATTTTGTAACTAAATATTAAACTTTACTTTCAAAATGATAACATTGTCTTTCCTGCCTGTGTAAAATCAGTAACTCCAGATGTCCTCCAATTCCAGATGTTGGACCAAGTAAGTGTAGGAGAAGAACAAGAACTTTCTAACCAGTTACCCATGTTCTGGGAAACAGAATCTATAGGAGTGACAATGGAAAAGGAGCAGAGCATTGAGAACATGGAGGCCCTGCGCAAGTTTGAAGAAACCATCAAGTATGACACTGGTAGATATGAAGTATGCCTGCCTTGGAAAGAGGACCAAGTGATGATCGACGACTAACTATGACCCAGCCGAAAACAGATTTTCACAGTTGGTAAGAACATTACAACACAATCCAACTATGTACGACAGATATGACGTCATTCAAGAGTACTTGGCAGAGGGCATCTTAAAAATGGTGCATTCTAAATCATCTGACAACCCTATTTACTACTTACCTCATCATGCCATAGTGAGAGAACAAAGAACAACAACCAAGTAAAGAGCTGTATTTGATGCATCTTCACATGCAAAAGACAGCCTCTCACTAAATGAAGGCTTACTTCCTGGCCCAAATCTGAACCCTGACCTGTTAAGTATTCTGGTCAAATTCAGAAAGCACAGAATAGCAATTATGGCTGATATCAGTAAAGCTTTCCTGCAAATCTCACGAAATGCAATTGACGGAGACGTGCTGAGATTCCTCTGGACAATGAAAACCCCAGGGTCCGTGAATGACATTTGTATATTGAGGATGACCAGAGTCCCATTTGGGGTGTCCTCCAGTCCATTTCTGTAAACCGCGACTATTAGACATCATCTTAAGAAATATGAAAGTCAATATCCAGAAGTGACAAAAAGAATCAATGAATTCTTTTTGTCACAAATCTTTACGTAGATGATTTCATAAGTGGAGCGCACACAGTAAAGGCTGCTTTAGAACTGGCTCAGACAGCTAAGGAAATCATGTCCACAGCAGGAATGAATTTATGTAATTGGAGCACCAATTCTGATGAGTGAAGAAACGAATGGACACACGGAATGACAATAGACACCATGAAACTCAAGAGCAAAGGCCCTCTGAAGGTGTTAGGCCTAACCTGGCGAACTGAGACAGACGACTTTGTATTTGCACATGACAGAGTTGGTGGAATTTGTGAAAAACAAAAGGGGAACAAAGAGAATCGTACTGCAGTCAGCTGCACGCATGTTTGACCCCATTGGCTTCCTATCACCATTCATTATCAGAGTGAAATGTTTATTTCAGTTATTGTGGGAAAAGGGCCTTGAATGGGATGAAGAGCTCCCCGAAGAACTATCTGAAAATGGCAACAGTGGTCTACTGAATTACCTGATGTGCAATCCATAGCCATTAAAAGATGTTATGCGCCAGATTTAAAGGACCCGCCTACAAAGCAAGAACTTCACATGTTCTGTGATTCTCCTGAAAGTGCGTACTGTGCCGTAGCCTACATTCACACAAGCAGTGTGGAGAAAACACTACAAGCCTGATTGCAGCCAAGACAAGAATTGCCCCACTGATAATGACTTTACCAAGACTTGAATTAATGGGGGCTTTAATAGGAGCTAGACTAGGAAGTTATCTGAGCAATCTCCTGAACATCAATGATGTAAATACATTCTACTGGACGGACTCCGTGATCGCTCTCCACTGGATAAAATGCCAAGCAGAACTATGGAAGCCTTTTGTCCAGAACGGAGTCATAGAAATTCAAAATTTGACTCTGCCTGAGAATTGGAGACATCGCAACGGGAACGAAAATCCAGCGGACCGAGGCACTCGTGGCGTCAGCGTGCGCACCTTTGGAGAAGATTTGCTGCGGTGGAAAGGTCCTAGGCTGCGCATCTCCTCCTGGAGAAGATGGCACGGAGGAACAAAAGTGCTGTGTGTTGAAAAGGGACACCGAAGAAGAAAGAGAGGAGGTAACACTTCACGCACAACTGACACAGACGCCTTCGTCCCAGACTGTTGGAGAAACGGAAAGGAGTTCGACAAAAATTCAAACATTTTGAGCTTGAAACCTTTCACGGACAAGTCAGGAGTCTTGCGTGTCGGGGGACGACTCCAAGAGAGCAA
Source organism: Thamnaconus septentrionalis (assembly GCA_009823395.1). NCBI lineage: Eukaryota > Metazoa > Chordata > Actinopteri > Tetraodontiformes > Monacanthidae > Thamnaconus > Thamnaconus septentrionalis. Next base: position 14,706,136 of record CM020520.1, on the reverse strand, counting down.
CTGGACTTCCGAGCAAAAGCACCCTGTAATACTAAGGAGGATCACATGGAGGTATATTGTGGAGAGAGCTGCTTGGCAGGGCGGGATGTGGGAACGTCTGATAAGGTCAGTGAAGGTCTGTCTGCGAAAAGTGATGGGGAGAGTGTCGCTGTCCTTCGAGGAGCTACAGACGTCGCTTACAGAAGTGGAAGCTGTCATCAACTCTAGACCACTGACTTATCTCCACGCAGACTGTAGTGAGCCGTCCATCACTCTACCTCCATTTGTTTGTCTTTTGTGTGCAGTTGTCTGTAGTGTTGAGATGTTTGTGAGCATATGTAGATTATGTATGTATGTATGCACATTTTGATTGTTTTTTTTTTTTTTTTAGTTTTACACTTTTCGCCAACATTAAGCCTGTTGACAGCGCACCGCAGTCTTCCGAGTCTTGACCGGGGAGAAGAGTTATCTGACTGTCAGAAGGACAGCACGTGTGGCGCATGGGACGCATTGAACATGTGTTCGTGGGACAAGATGGGGACATTCGTTCTTGTGCCCCTGAGACTCCCCAAAGACTTTATAATTAAAAGTCCAATACAATTCATATATCCTTTGGAGATTAATGATGAACATTTATGAAGTTCATCGTCTGAAACCACAGATTTTGTTGGAACTTTTGTTGTCGCCAAAACACTCCATCCGTCTGCTCCTGCTCCAGCCCCTCTGTCACATTTTAGTCTCCATTGTGGCCCCACCAGTCAAAAAGATGCCTCACACCTGATTTCGATGATCCGGGGGTGGTTGTAGGTGGTTCTAGATGGTTCTGGTATGGTTCTCCATCCTTGTCTGTTCATGCTTCGGAACTCCCTCTGCCACATTTTACAACCCATTGTAACCTCACCAGTCTAAAAGTCTGTAAAGCTCAGGACCAACACATTCTATTGAGGCCACACACAGGGAGAGAGAGAGAGAGGGAGAGAGGGAGAGAGAGCAGCCAGCAGCAGCATCAGCAGGATGGAGGAGAAGCTGCTGAGGCAGCAGGAGCTACTAACCCCCTCCTCCCCCCTCCTGCCCCTTCTCTATATATATGTGTGTGTGTGAGTGTGTGTGAGAGAGAGAGAGCTTCTGGTGGTTTGGACCTGCAGAACCATGTCGCAGTACTCTGGGAAGGTGAGAGAACCCAGAGAGAGAGAGAGCACACTTTACTGCAATTTACTTTGCTTCACTTTATTTCACTTTACTTTTCTTTACTTCATTTTACTTCACTTCGTTGTACTCCACTTAGTTTCACTTTCTTTTACTTTTAAAAGAAAAGAAAACAGGCAGAATTCTTTGAAAAGAACGATATGAATCCCTCATATGGATCCATGTTCAAATTTATTTATAAATTCAAATTAATTAATTAATTACATGTAGCCCGTCTACCTTCAGTGTGGTGTGGTGAATTTTAATGAATTTGTTTTAAACCTTTTTAAATTCTTAAAATCCTAAATTCGAAAAAGAAAAAAATTAGTCGTCAAAATTCAAAATATATATATATATATATATACATATATATATATATATACATATATATATATATATATATAAAATCCTAAACTTTTTAAATTAGTTAAATCAAATTTTAATCTAGTGTTGTTTTTTTTAGCATTATTCTACTGATGGTAAACTGAGATGGATTAGATGGAGCAGAAATGACACTGACAGAACATTCTGGCGGAGTGATGTCATCAGCTGCGGAGGGAAGGAGGAGGGAGGAGGGAGGGAGGGAGGGAGAGGGGCCACAATCCAGACAGGTGACTCCTGGGTCCTAAAGCCCTCTGCCCCCCCCCCCCCTCCCACCCGCCCCAACCCCCTCACGCCCCATGCTCTGCTGAACAGTCAGTGACTGAGGGGAGGTGGGCGTGGCCTCTGGCGGTGGTGGGCGTGGCCTCAGCGTTATACTGACATGGGTGTGTCTTCATCTTTCTCTTCCGCCTTCCCCCTTCTACTCCTCCGCCTCCTTCACCTCCCACTTTCTACTCCTCCTTCTCCTCCGCCTCCTTCACCTCCCCGTCCTCCTTCCTCTATTCCTCCTCCCCTTCCTCTGCCTCCCCTCCTCCTCCTGCACCTTTATCTTCCTTCCTCCTCCTTGTCCCCCACCTCCTCTTCCTCCTTCTTCATCTACTCCTCCTTCTCCTCCTCCCTTCTACTCATCCTCCTGCTATTCCTCCTCCTCTTCTCCTTTTTTTCTTTCACCTTCTCCTCCTCTTCTTTGTCCTCCACCTTCTTCTCCTCCTCTTTCTCCTCTTCCTACACCTCTCCCTCCTCTTCCTCCCCCCCCTCCTTGTCCTCCTCCTTCTCCCCCTCCTCTTCCTCCTCTTCCTCCCAGATCACCCTCTATGAGGGGAGGTGCTTCACGGGCCAGAAGCTGGAGGTGCGAGGAGACTGCGAGAACTTCCAGGACCGCGGCTTCATGAACAGGTGAGGGAGGCGGAGGAGGAGCAAGAGGAGGAGGAGGAGGAGGAGGAGCTGGAGCAGGAGGAGGTGATGAAGGTCTCTGCTGCTCCTCCCTTCCCCAGGGTGAACTCCATCCGAGTGCAGAGCAGCGCCTGGATCTGCTTCGACCAGCCGGACTTCCAGGGCCAGCAGATGGTGCTGGAGCCGGGAGATTACCCAGAATTCCACAGGTGGAACTCCATCAACGACCACATGGGCTCCTGCAGGCCCGTTCGCATGGTGAGGGAGCGGTTGGGGCGAGCGAGGGAGTGAGTGAGTCAGTGAGTGAGAGTGAGTCTGTCAGTCAGTGAAAGTGAGTCAGTCAGTGAGTGAGAGTGAGTCAATCAGTCAGTGAGAGTGAGTCAGTCAGTCAGTGAGAGTGAGTCAGTCAGTGAGTGAGAGTGAGTCAATCAGTCAGTGAGAGTGAGTCAGTGAGTAAGAGTGAGTCTGTGAGTCAGTGAGTGAGAGAGAGTGAGTCTGTTAGTCAGTGAGAGTGAGTCAGTCAGTGAGTGAGAGTGAGTCAATCAGTCAGTGAGAGTGAGTCTGTTAGTCAGTGAGAGTGAGTCAGTAAGAGTGAGTCAGTCAGTGAGTGAGAGTGAGTCAATCAGTCAGTGAGAGTGAGTCAGTCAGTGAGTCTGTTAGTCAGTAAGAGTCAGTCAGTGAGTGAGAGTGAGTCAGTCAGTGAGAGTGAGTCAGTCAGTGAGAGAGAGTGAGTCTGTTAGTCAGTGAGTGAGAGTGAGTCTGTTAGTCAGTGAGAGTGAGTCAGTCAATCAGTGTGAGTCAGTGAGTGAGAGTGAGTCTGTCAGTGAGTGCGAGTGAGTCAGTCAGTGAGAGAGAGTGAGTCTGTTAGTCAGTGAGAGTGAGTCAGTCAGTCAGTGAGTGAGTGAGGCTGTTAGTCAGTGAGTAAGAGTGAGGCAGTTAGTCAGTGAGAGTGAGTCAGTAAGAGTGAGTCAGTCAGTCAGTGAGAGAGAGTGAGTCTCTTAGTCAGTGAGTCAGTCAGTCAGTCAATGAGAGCGAGTCTGTTAGTCAGTGAGAGTGAGCCTGTTAGTCAGTGAGAGTGAGTCAGTCAGTCAGTCAGTCAGTGAGAGTGAGTCAGTAAGAGTGAGTCAGCCAGTGAGTGAGAGTCAGTCAGTCAGTGAGATTGAGTCTGTTAGTCAGTGAGAGTGAGTCAGTCAGTCAGTGAGAGTGAGTCTGTTAGTCTGTGAGAGTGAGTCAGTCAGTGAGGGTGAGTCACCTCTACGGCCTGATGGTGATGATGATGGTTGAGCTCCGATCCTCTTCTTCCTCACTTTCTATCTCTCTCTCTCTCTCTCTCCATCCCTCAGCACGGGGAGCACTACCGCATCGAGCTCTACGAGTCGTGCAGCTTCTCCGGCCAGATGGTGACTCTGTGCGATGACTGTCCCTTCCTGCAGAGCCGCGGCCTCAAGAGTTGCATCAACTCGGCCAAGGTGTTCGGAGATGGAGCGTAAGTCCACCTCTGCTGCCCCCTATAGTCTGCCCTGAGTCCACCACTACTGCCCTCTTTGGTCTGCCCTGAGTCCACCACTACTGCCCCCTATAGTCTGCCCTGAGTCCATCTCTACTGCCCCTATAGTCTGCCCTGAGTCCACCTCTACTGCCCCCTATAGTCTGCCCTGAGTCCACCTCTACTGCCCCCTATAGTCCGCCCTGAGTCCACCACTACTGCCCCCATAGTCCGACCTGAGTCCACTACTGCCCCCTATAGTCTGCCCTGAGTCCACCTCTACTGCCCCCTATAGTCTGTCCTAAGTCCACCTCTACTGCCCCCTATAGTCTGTCCTAAGTCCACCTCTACTGCCCCCTATAGTCTGTCCTAAGTCCACCTCTACTGCCCCCTATAGTCTGTCCTGAGTCCACTGCTGCTCAGGCCAGTACGCGTATGCCTGGTGCATAAAAACCCTACACGTGCAGCTACTCCCTGCGCATACTCCGGCGATAAGAGCACCACTGCCATCTATTGTCGTGGATGTCCAATGACACTTTATTCTAGTACGGCAAGAAAGAAAAAAAATCTACAATAATCCAATTTGATCTAAAGTAATCTGGTGTACTCTGTGTCCCCCCCCCCCCCCCCATACAGCTGGATGATGTACGAGGAGCCCAACTTCCGCGGCCGCATGTACCTGCTGGAGCGTGGCGACTACAGCAGCCACAGCGAGTGGCGGGCGCAGAGTCCCAACATCCAGTCCGTCCGCAGGGTCGTCAACTACTTCTGAGCCCCCCCCCCCTCCCCTCCTCTTGGCGCACCCCCCCGACCCACTCAATAGCAAATAAAGACAAGATGAAACAAGAGACGAAAAAGAGAAGAAAGTTCCTTTTAAGAAAACACTTTCTGAGTGTGTGTGTGTGTGTGTGTGTGTGTGTGTGTGTGTGCCGTTTGCTCGTAAGAATGAAGGCCGCAACGATGACATCATCACATTTTATTGGATCAGTTCGACACTCAAGTCAATGCAACACAAACTGAACCACAACATAATATTAAAGAAAGAGGAGGAAGGCGCTAGCTGGGTAGCTATGGCACTTGAGTGAAAGAATAGGCAGTGTGCAAAGTGTGTGTGTGTGTGATCTATTAGCTTAGCGTTAAAGCTAAGGGAGCTGTTTCCATAGCCTCCCCTTTGCTTAAACGTTCAGAAAGGTTATGGAAGCTGCAAGCAAGCTACACTAAATCTCACTCTGTGTGTGTGTGTGTGGTCTTAGGTCAGTTTCTCCAGTTGGATTCGGTTAGCATAGCATCTTCTATTAGCTCAAACACTAATGAAAGGTTATGGATGCAGCTTGCACGCTATGCTAAATCTCACCGTGTGTGTGCGTGTTGTCTTATGTCAACTTCTCCAGTTAGCTTTGGCTTGCTTAGCATCTTCCACTTGCATGACGTTTAAGCTAATGGGAGGCTACAGAAACGGCTGGCCCCTTAGCTTAAACGCAAAGGAACGAGTTATGGAAGCTGCTAGCAGGCTACGCTGAATCTCACTGTGTGTGTGTGTGTGTGTGTGTGTGTGTGTGTTTGTTCTGTCAGCTTAGTATTAAAGCTAAGGGAGCCAATTCCACAGCGAGTCACTGGCTGTGTGCGGCCCCTCCCCCTGCCCCTCCACGTCCACCTCCACTTCCTCCTCCTCCTCCCAGGTAGTTCCTCATGGTAGCGATGAGCTGGCTCTCCTCCTCCAGCGTCAGGTCCAGGTAGTCCTCCTCGTGCTGGGGGAGCTCCTCGAGCACCTCCCTCACCAGCTCCCTGTCCTCTGGAGGGGGGCGAGTGAGCACACACACACACACACAAACACACACACACACACAGTGAGTTTCAGCGTAGCTTGCTAGCTGCTTCCATAACACACAGCGTAGCTCGCTAGCTAAAAAAATTGTGATTTTTGTCAATTGGTGACCTTTTAGCGACGTTAATGATCCAACCGGTGGAGGAGGAGGAGGAGCTCCGAGAAAATAACAGTGAGGATGACGACGGCGGTGATGATGTGCAGCCAGCAGTGCAAGCCCGGAGGCCAAGGACATCTGGCAAGTCGGCCCCCAGGCCAACCACCTGGCTGAACAGCACCGCCCTTCCTGAATACCAGCACTCTGCCCCAGACTATGTTGGCATGCCTTTTCAGTGCTTTATTGGGTACATTGATGCCCAAATCATCAGTCATATAAGGGGGCGTTCTCATTGCCCCGCCTCGCCATGGTACGGTACGGTTGTAGGGCGTTCGCACTGGCCGCTACACGGTTGTAGGGGGCGCCGTTTTGGTACCTCGATCCCCCAGGGTCCAAGCGAGACGAAGCGAGTTCAGTGGTGACGTAGCGACGAGCCGGGCACTGGATTGGCTCAGTGTCCTCGTCGATGTTCCCTGTCGGAGCGGACATCGACACCAACTCCTTCCACACGGAACTTCCGTGTCAGGTACATTTTACCGCGAATACAAGCAGCTACTATTGATGGTGTACAAATATATTTATATGTGTATACATTTTTTGAAAACAGCTATTTCAATACATGTTTATTTTGTCTTTTGGGGAGAGGCAGGCGGACCGGGAATGCCCTCGACGTCGCGAGTGTGTTCAACCATATTCGCGAAAACGACGAGCGGCAAACGGCGAAGCGCTCGGAACAAACCGAGTTGCTCCTGCGTGAGGCGCGGTAAGCTAGGGAATCCGAGGAGTCTTGAGGCGAGAGGACAAACGGACTCGTCGAGAGGACGTGGCTCTTCGCCGCGAGGAAGCCTCGAACGCCGCGGCATAAAGTCGTCCTTGGCTCGCTAGGGCAGCTATTTCAGAAGAAGGAGGCGTGTTTACTGTCTGTTTGTTTTTAAATAAATGCTATTTTTTTTGCTATTTTCCCGTTGCATCGGTCTCGTGTTTACTTTTGGTGAAAATATAAAGGTTGAACTACACCTACTCCCAGAAAACGAAACAATAAATTACTCTCCCAGAAAATGATCAACTGTGACTTCAGTGAGAAACAAACAGAAAAGCAGCTATGAAACAACCTCTACTTTGGCCATCGCTGCGCTGTCGTGTCTCGCACAGAAATGATGCCGTCGAAAACATTGTCCCGCTTTTACCGCGTCGACCCCGCCCACGCTCTCGTGATCCGGGGGCCAATGAGGACACAACCGAGTCGCGGCGAGGCAATGAGAACGCGCCCTAACATACCAAACAAACCTATATGCCGCTCAGAAGGACATCGACACCACTTTCTCCACTCTGTTGAAGACCACTGGGCCATGGAAACCAGGGTCCCTCAAGTTGCCAACCTGATGTCGCCAACGAGGCTCAGGCAGCTGAGAAGGGTTCTCCACTTCAATGACAACACTCAGGTGCCAGGCATCAGAACTGCAGGTACCCAGGGACAGCAAGGGACAATGGAATCCGAAACCCTCCACCTCAAGTCCATCAAGGAGACGGAGAAGAAGGCCGCGCCCCGCGGTGCTTCTGACTACGTCGCCAGCGATGACGGGACACTGGCCGTCAAGACGGACGGACAACAGAACGCTCGCTCCGCTGTCAGCAGACGTTGGGGTGGAGCCGATGTCCTCAGTCAGCAGGTACTGCGGTGAGACCCCCCATGAAGTCCACGGCTGCGTCTCAATTCAGGGTCTGCGTCCTTCGAAGGACCCGGCCGAGAAGGACGAACCCAAACCCCGCCTCCCCGGTAACCACACGGGACGGTCTAGCCTTCGGCGTATTTCCTGGTTACGTCACCGCCGTTCCCTCCTGCTGGCCGACCCCGGAAGTGACGTTTTCATAGCATCAAGCTAACCATTGGTTGGCCATCCCCCTACGTTAAAAACGGAATATTTTATGCGAAATTCCAATGCTTAAATTTATACGTCGTGTCTTTGCCATTAGATAGGCGCTAATTTCAGCTGACTTCCCAGGGATCCCAGGATGCTTTGCAGCAGCACGCAAAGCATCCTGGGATACCGAAGGACGCGAAGGATAGTAGCAGTGCATCCTTGGAATCAGCTAAAAGTAGGGCGCATTTGGGGGGTCATTCTGACTTTTGGGAATTGGGACAAACCTTCGCGCAGTGCTATGACGCCACTGGCCTTTCAATGCAGGCTTCGAAGGATGCAGACCCCGAATTGAGACACAGCCCAAGAGGTGACACTTGAGTCTGTTTGCATACGTCACTGACGTCAGTATCACAAATGCCTGGGTTGTGAAAATGTTGAAAACAGAAATAAACTCTGGTCCTGGCCCCCCCAACAACACTCTTAAGTTGTTCATTTGAATTTCAGAGTGTTTCAGTGAGTGCCCTATAAAAGGGCTAAAGTGGACATGACACACAAAACACAATTATCTTCGTTTTAAAAAGGTCTCCCACCCTAAAGAAAAAAAAAAAAAAAAAAGACCCACCTGCCGAGTCGGAGGAGGTGCTGGGCTCCTCGGAGGAGGGCGAGGGGCTGGAGGAGGAGGTCGCGGGGTCGGCTGCCAGTGCCCCCTGGTGGTCGAGCAGCAGCTGGGCGGCCGCCTGCACGCCGCCGCCGCCAGCCGCAGCGCGGCGTGGGCCTCGTCCCGCTGGAAGCCCAGGTAGGTGAGCTGGAGGTGGAGGAACAGCAGAGGGCACTGTCAGTCATACGCACACACACATTCTCGTTTATATGCCCATTGAGAACAGTGGACGTATGAGTGCCAACTGGGGACCACACACACACACACACACATTCTCGTTTATATGCTCATTGGGAACAGTGGACGTGTGAGTGCCAACTGGGTGGATGCCCATTGAGAACAGTGGACGTAGAAGTGCCAACTGGGGACCACACACACACACACACACACACACACACATTCTCGTTTATATGCCCATTGAGAACAGTGGACGTAGAAGTGGCTGCTGGGGACCTAGCGGCTGCAGAAAAAGCTCCTGTAGCTTTAACGCGAATAGAATGTGCTCAGCTAGCAGAGCACGCACTCACGCGCACGCTCACACACAGGGAAGGGGAGTGCAGTGCGTTCTGGTGTCGCCTGCTAGCCGTTTCCATAGCCTATCTTAGAAGCTAAGGGAGGCTATGGAAACAGCGCCCTTAGCTCTAATGCATAGCTAAGAACACGAACACACACACACACACACACACACACACACACACACACACAATGTGAGGAGTGTTAGCTTAGCTTGCTAGCTGCTTCCATTACCTTTCTTAGCATAAGAGCTAAGGGGAGGCTACGTAAGCAGCCCCCTTAGCTCTAATACTAGGCCAATAGAAGGTGCTGAGATAGCAGATACACACAGAGACACAAAACCTCAGTGGCCACTTGAGGTACTGCAACCAAAAAAAATAAAATAATTCATTCATTTAAAAAACTGCGTGTAATTGACTCCAATTGGCTGTGATTGGCTCTACCTGCTGCAGCTTCTCCGGACTGACGGCCTCCAGCTGCTGACTGTTGCCTTGGGAGTCCAGGAGTATCTGAGGTCACATGACCGAGAGGCAGAGTTACCATTTGTCAGCATGGGGGCGACAGCAGCGCCACCGTGTGTCGGTGCTGGGTGCCACTGACCCCGCAGGCCCGGTCCAGGTCCGCCTGAGCCAGCTGGGCGGCCTCGGACGCCTCACTGGGGGAGAAGCCCAGCTGCTGCAGGGAGGAGGAGAGCACCTCCTCCCTCCTCCTCCTCCTTCTGTTGCTGCTCCTCCTGCTGCGCTCCCTCTTCCTCTGCTCCTCACGCTCCTGCAGAGAGAGGGAGAGAGAGAGAGAGAATGTGAGTGAGTCGGTCAGTGAGTGAATCAGTGAATGTGAGTCAGTGAATACGAGTCAGTGAGTCAGTGAGTGTGAGTCAGTGAGTGAATCAGTGAATGTGAGTCAGTGAATACGAGTCAGTGAGTGTGAGTCAGTGAGTGAATCAGTGAATGTGAGTGAGTGAGTGAGTGACAGTGAGTGAGTTAGTGAATGTGAGTCAGTGAATATGGGTCAGTGAGTGAGTGAGTGTGAGTCAGTGAGTGAGTGAGTGAATCAGTGAATGTGAGTGAGTGAGTGAGTGAGTGAGTCAGTGAGTCAGTGAGTGAATCAGTGAATGTGAGTGAGTGAGTCTTCTTTGAGTGAGTGTGTGAGTGAGTCAGTGAGTGAGTGAGAGTCAGTGAGAGTGAGTGAGTGTGAGTCAGTCTTTGAGTGAGTCAGTGAGTGTGAGTGCGTGTGAGTGAGTGAGTGTGAGTGAATGAGTGAGTCAGTGAGTGTGAGTCAGTGAGTGAGGGAGTCAGTGAGTGTGAGTCAGTGAGTGAGTGAGTGAGTGAGTCAGTGAGTCAGTCAGTAGGTGTATGTGTGTGTGTGTGTGTGTGTGTGTGTGTGTGTGTGTGTGTGTGTGTGTCTTGGTGGTCCCCAGCAGTCCGCTGTCCTCATTGGGCAGACAGACGAGAATGTGTGTGTGTGTGTGTGTGTGTGTGTGTGTGTGTGAGTGAGTGAGAGTGTGTCAGTAGGTGTGTGTGTGTGTGTGTGTTGGTGGTCCCCAGCAGTCCGCTGTCCTCATTGGGCAGACAGACGAGAATGTGTGTGTGTGTGTGTGTGTGTGTGTGTGTGTGAGTGACCTCTCTCTGGGTGCTGATGAGCTCTGCTGCCCTCTGGATGTCCCCCTGACAGGCCCTCAGGCCCAGCCGGGCCTCCGTCTCACTGAAGCCCAGAGACATCAGCTGGGACATCTGGGCTAAGTCCGGAACCAGCTGGGAATACAGGACATCCACCTGGGACACACACACACACACACACACACACACACACACACAGTTTAAGCGCAGCCGCTTCCATAAACCTTCTCAGCATTAGCGCTAAGGGAAGGCTACATGGAAGCAGCCCCCTTAGCTCTAATGCTAAGCTAACAGAAGGTGCTCAGCTAGAAGAACACACACGCAGGCTGGTGCCTGAGGCGCCGGCGGATGTGACGATGCGAAGCTAAGTCAAGCTGATGCTAAAGCTAAATGAAAGTCCCTCTTTACCTGGTCTAACTGCAGCCGAGCCTGGGCGTCGTCGCCCTCGATGTAGGAGAGCAGCGACTGCAGGAGGTGGAGCCTAAGGAACAGCACGTCCTCCCGTCCCGAGTTGCCCTGCACACGCACAAACACACACAAACACACACAAACACACATACAGTTTTCTTGTGAGTAGTGTAGTTTGCTAGCTGTTTCCATAGCGGCCTCTCCTTAGCTTTAATGCAAAGTAATAGAAGCAGCTAGCAAGCTATGCTAATACTCATAGTGTATGTGTTGCGTGTCAGTGTGTGTGTGTGTGTGTGTGTGTGTGTGTGTGTGGTTGTGTTCTGCTAGCTTAGCACATTCTATTAGCTTAGAATTATTGAAATGAAAGCCTTTCATTGTCATTTGCTAAGAAAGGTTATGGAAGCCATCTAGCATGCTACGCTAAAACTGTGTGTGTGTCTCTTCGGTTATCTTAGCCACTTTGTGATTAGCTTAGCATTACGGATTGAAAGCTCTTATGATCATTTTTTATTGTCATTTGCTAAGAAAGGTTATGGAAGCAACTCTGCCAAAGCTCACTGTGTGTGTGTGTGTGTGTGTGTGTGTGTGTGTGTGTGTGTGTGTGTGTGTGCCTGCAGGGGGCACCTGGATCCGGAGAAGCCGCTGGCGCCGCTCGCCGTAGCATTGGTGGAAGGCGTCCTCGGCCCGCTGCAGCCGGGCGCGGCCATCCTGCAGGCAGCCCAGGGCCTCCAGGGCCTGGTAGCACCACACCACGTCCAACTGCAGCACCGCAAAGTTGTCCACGGACGAGAGCAGTGCCGAGCCGCACTGGCTGGGCGCGCACACACACACACGCGTGTTACAAAGACAGGCTGCCGTCACGCTAGGTCATGCGACACCCCGATGATGTCACGCCTTACCTGAACTGCTGGTCGGCTTGCAGCAGGTGGCACAGGGCGTCGTCAAACTGCTTCTTCTTCATGAGCGAGCGGCCCGTCTCGTGGAAGCCCATGGCGAGAATGAGGGCCTGGGGGAGCGGGGGTGGGGTTGACACACACACACAGAGTGAGTTTTACGCTAGCTCGCTAGCTGCTTCCATAATCTTCCTTTGCATTAAAGCTCTGGAAACTAAGCTACAGTCAATTTTTGGCGTGGCTTGCTAGCTGCTTCCATAATCTTTAGCCCCTTTCCCACTGAAATCAGGGGGTTGACACTGTGTTTTTTGAACGCAGGTCGACTCTCAATCAGACGGCATTTGGCCCCTTTCCCACTGACCAAAGCCAGCGGGGTCTCACCCCTGCTGGTTTTGAGCCTTTCCCCCTGCCACCAGTGCTGATTCATTGCGGGTCTACATTAGGTTTTTAGGCTAGTAGGAAAGGGGCTTTTCTGAGCATTAAAGCTAAGGGGGAGGCTATGGAAACAGCTCCCTTAGCTTTATTACTAAGCTAATAGACAGTTCTAAGCTAACAGAACACACACAGTGACTTTTAGCATAGCTTGCTAGCTGCTTCCAACACCTTTCTTAGCTTTTGGAGCTAAAGGAGGCTATGGAAAAGCTCCCTTAGCTTTATTACTAAGCTAATAGACAGTTATAAGCTAATAGAAAACAAACAGTGACTTTTAGCATAGCTTGCTAGCTGCCTCCAACACCTTTATTAGCTTTTGAAGCTAAAGGAGGCCATGGAAACAGCTCCCTTAGCTTTAATACTAAGCTAATAGACAGTTCTAAGCTAACAGAACACACACAGTGACGTTTAGCATAGCTTGCTAGCTGCTTCCAACACCTTTCTTAGCTTTTGAAGATAAAGGAGGCCATGGAAACAGCTCCCTTAGCTTTAATGCTAAGCCAATAGAAGGTGGAGGTCCGTCTGACAGGAAGTGCACCCGTGTAGAACCACACACACTCAGCTCTAGAGTCCTAGCGGGGGGGAGCCAGCTATGGGAGCTAGCGGGAGCTTCACCTTCTTCTCGCTGTCGGGGATCTTCAGAGGGTTTCCCTTCTGGTCGGCAATCTCCAGAAAGGGGACGGTGTCGGGGTCCTCGCTGCCGTCTGCCACACACACGCACACACACGCAGTAAGTTTTAGCGTAGCCTGCTAGCAGGTTTCCGTAACCTTTCTACGCATCAAAGCTGAGGGGAGGCTGTGGGAACCGGCTCCCTTAGCTTTAATGCTAAGCTAATCGAGCCCGCATGGACAGAGAGAGACAAGACTCACCCCTGTTGGACAGGATGTTGAAGGCCTTGTGTGTCCTCTGGATGCTCTCCTCCTGGCTCTTCTTCTTCTTCTCCTCCTCCTGGTTCTTCTTCACCTCCTCCTCCCCGTCGCTCACTTTCAGCACCATCAGCTTGCCGTGGTTCTTCACGCCCTGCTGGTCCAGCTGCTGGTCTGGGACAAGCGCGCGCAACACCGTGAGTCTTAGCGCAGCTCGCTAGCCGCGCGCGGAACCTCTCTCGGCATTCGAGCTATAAAAGGGGACGCGACGGACACGGCTCCCTTAGCTTTAACGCTCGGCTAACGCGGCGCTAAGCTAGCAGAGCGCACGCGTCGCCAGCTAGCTACTCACCCACATTCAGAGTTCGGCCGTTCACAATGAGCTTGACGGGGCCGAGTGCAAACTGCTCCCTGATCCTGCGCACACGCACACACACACACACACACACACACACACACACACACACAAATAAAATAAAAATAAGAGCTCGCCCGTGTGTGTGTGTGTGTGTGTGTGTGTGTGTGTGTGTGTGTGTGTGTGTGTGTGTACCTACCTGTCCACCACCTCCTGGGCCAACACATCCAGCTTGGTCTCCAGGTGCTGCTTTGTCTTTGGCTCCTGGAAACGACGAGAAAAATTACGGTCGAATAAAAACAACAAAAAAAAAAAACAGTAGCAGCGGCAGCCACCGGGTGGCAGCAGTGCTCCCCCCACCTCCTTGCAGCCTCGCGGCAGCAGCAGCTCCAGCGTGGCCACCTGCGTCTCCCTGAAGGTGGCGTTGCCTCGGCCCCTCCGCAGCGCCTGCAGCCGCACCGCCTCCAGGGCGCCCGCTAGCGCCGCCGCAGGCAGGCGCAGCAGCGGCGCGTAGCGCTCGGCCAGCTCCTGAGGACGCAGCAGCAGAAACATCATCAGTCACAGAGAATAAAGTCAACGAAAAAAATCACAGGTGACGTCAACGTCTTTGTCAAGGTCAAGGTCAAGGTCAAGGTCCCCTCCGCCCCCCCGCTCCCCCCACCTGCATGTGCTGCGAGCCCGGTTGCTCGTCGGCGCCGGTGTACGGCGGGTTCCACAGCTGCACTCTGTCCCGCTTCAGCTGCTGCTTCAGCTTGGCCTCCAGGTTCTCCTGCGACATCCTGGGAGGAGGAGGAGGTGGTGGTGACCAGGAGGAGACCAGGAGGAGATCAGGAGGAGATCAGGAGGAGATCAGGAGACCAGGAGGAGACCAGGAGGAGATCAGGAGGAGACCAGGATACCAGGAGGAGATCAGGGGATCAGGAGGAGACCAGGAGGAGATCATGAGACCAGGAGGAGACCAGGAGAAGATCAGGAGGAGACCAGGAGGAGATCAGGGGATCAGGAGGAGATCAGGAGGAGATCATGAGACCAGGAGGAGACCAGGAGAAGATCAGGAGATCAGGAGGAGATCAGGAGGAGACCAGGAGGAGACCAGGAGGAGATCAGGAGGAGATCAGGAGACCAGGAGGAGACCAGGAGAAGATCAGGAGGAGATCAGGAGGAGACCAGGAGATCAGGAGGAGACCAGGAGACCAGGAGGAGACCAGGAGACCAGGAGGAGACCAGGAGGAGATCAGGAGGAGACCAGGATACCAGGAGGAGATCAGGGGATCAGGAGGAGATCAGGGGATCAGGAGGAGACCAGGAGGAGATCATGAGACCAGGAGGAGACCAGGAGAAGATCAGGAGGAGACCAGGAGGAGATCAGGAGGAGATCATGAGGAGATCATGAGACCAGGAGGAGACCAGGAGGAGATCAGGAGATCAGGAGGAGATCAGGAGGAGACCAGGAGGAGATCAGGAGGAGATCAGGAGATCAGGAGGAGACCAGGAGGAGATCAGGAGGAGATCAGGAGACCAGGAGGAGAGCAGGAGGAGATCAGGAGGAGATCAGGAGACCAGGAGGAGATCAGGAGGAGACCAGGAGGAGACCAGGAGATCAGGAGGAGACCAGGAGGAGATCAGGGCTGTGTCTCAATTCAGGGTCTGCACCCTTCAAACCGAGTGTCCTCAGTCTGAAGGAAGCGTCCTTCGAAGGACCCGGCCTAAAAGGACGGACCAAACCCCGCCTCCCCGGTAACCACCCGGGACGGTCTAGCCTTCGCCGTATTTCGTCGTTGCGTCGCCGCCGTTCCCTCCTGCTGGCCAACCCCGGAAGTGGCATTTTTATAGCATCAAGCTAACCATTGGTTCGCCATCCAACGATGCCGTTCGATATTGAAATAAATAAAAACCCGACGTTAAAATTGAATATTTTATGTGAAGTTTCAATACTTAAATTTATATGAAGTGTCTTTGCCAGTACATCTCACGATGCTTTGCAGCAGCACGCAAAGCATCATGGGATACATAAGTACGCGAAGGATAGTAGCGGTGCAGCCTTGGAAATCGGCTAAAACGAGGGCGCATTTCCGAGTACGCATTTTGAGCGTCCTAAGGACCCTCGGGAATTGAGACAAGCCTTCGCGCAGTGCTACGACGCAACTTCCTTTCAAAAAATGCGTACTTGAAGGATGCAGACCCTGAATTGAGACACAGCACAGGAGTGACGCCGCCGTTGGGAATGTTTCATCAAAAAAATTAAATAAATAAATAAATAAAAATGGAGGAAAACTAGACCGAGAAGCATCTGGTAGGTTTCTGACGGAACCCGGAAGTGGTCAAAGTCGAAAAGTTCGGACAGTTTCCTAGAGTCTGAGCGGAACTCACTAATGAAGCAGCAAACAAACGAATACACCTGAAAATAAAACTAAAGTGGAGGAACGGGCGCTGCTGCTGCTGCATTCTGGGAAGAAAAGCGAAAGTTAGCGAAAGTTAGCGGTCTTCGGACAGCAACGAACGTCGCCGCATTAAAGAGCCGTCTATTCCACCGTGGCGCGCGCACACACACTAACGGTTGGCAGTCCTCCACTTTGGGGGGGGGGGGACAACAAAAAAGAAACATACACTGCAACACAATCTCATTTTTTCCTCTCAGGTTCCACCGGTGACGCATCTCTTCCACGTCCCGTCGAGCGCGATGCTAGCGGCTAGCGGCTAACCGAGCGTCTCGCCACCTAAGTGAAACCTCGCGCCGCCGACGAGCTCTTCTTTTCTTTCCCGCCTTTAACTGCAGGGGGAGCCTGGCGGTGTGCGCATGCGTTTGTGTGTGTTTTATTACCTTGTCGTCCGGCAGCGGCCAAGTGTCAGCCGAACGGTCCGTCCAGGGAGCTGGTTTGGTTTGGTTTGGTTTTGTTTTGCTGCTGCTGCTGCTGTTGCTCTTCCGGGGTAGAAGGGGGTGATGGTGAATAGTGCGAAGAGTACTCACTCCCTACACGAAACCGCTCCCGTCCACGTAAGAGGAGGCGACGGCGGCGGGACGTGTCTGTCCCGTCGTGTGTTTTCAAGGGAGGGACGATCCTTTTGTCAATTAGACGATCTTTGGAGCAGCTACGGCGCCGCGAGAGGGATAAAAAGTTCCGAGTGACGCAGCGAGAAAAGTCAAAAACAATGAACCGGAAAGTATCGGCGGTTTTTAAAAAAAAGTGAAAAACGAAGTTTTCACCACTTTTTGAACTTCCGTGTTTCCTGCTGCTAGTTGTTGGTGGACACACAACTTTATTTAACTCGGCCGTAACAAGACAGGCGTGAGCGCCGAGTGAAAACAAACAAAAAACGGCACGCTGTCGTCCCCGTGTGGACGAGGAGAGAAGCGAGAGCCCGCGGAGGTGTGTGTGTGTTTTTCTCTCTCCTCCTCCTCTGTGATGAAAATCAAACAAACAAGTTTACAAAGGTTCCTTCATGAGAGAGAGAGAGAGAGAGAGAGAGAGAGAGAGACGTGGGAGGGGGGGGGGGCGACGCAGATGGGGAGTCTCCATATGGTGACAAATGCTGGCAACCCGCACTTGTGTGTGTGTGTGTGTGTGTGTGTGTGTGTGTGTGTGTAGCCAGTCAGTGTGTTACATAACTGTGTAAACAAGTCGACACTCAGTGTGTGTGTGTGTGTGTGTGTGTGTGTGTGTGGCCTGGGGCGCGTAGTGACATCAACTGCACAAACTACTGAAACAATTCAACTGCACGTGTGTGTGTGTGTGTGTGTGTGTGTGTGTGCGCGCGCGCGCGCCTGTCTGGCTTCTCGGCTTGAATGCCGCCCCCTTCTCTCTTTATTCCTGCCTCGGTCGGCGGGGAGAGTAGAAAAAACAGAGCAGTGCTCGGCCCAGGTGCTAGCATACGCAGACATGAAGGCTCGAAAGTCTGCAACCTGCCGCCTTCTGGGACTTTATTATTATTATTATTGTTGTTGTTATTCTTATTATTTTTTATTATTTTTTTTGCTTCATCGGACTTCAACAAAGTGGCGCGAGAACAAATGAGGATGTCCTGGAGGAGGAGGAGGAGAAGGTGAGGGAGGGGAGCAGGAGGTGGAGGAGGAGCGTTCACAGTGTTTTGAAGCAATCTGCCCCTGGAGCCACGTTACCCAGCATGCAGCGGGGCGGGGGTGGGGGTGGTTGAAGGACGCCATAAAGCTGTCTTCTGTGTTTGCAGGAGAAACACACACACACACACACACAGAGAGAGTCTTTCTATTGCAGTATTAATACTTCATTCTTAATGGAGAGATTTTGCTGGCATGGTGCTGCACTCCCGGGTCCTGCCAGCAGGGGGCGAGCTCTTCTTTTTTTTGGGTTCTGTTTTCTTTGAACTCTCGTGTTAATTAATCTAAACATTGTTAAAATATTAATACACAGTCTAAACAATGTTCAAATATTAACACAATCTAAACACTGTTAGAATATTAACACACAATCTAAATATTAAAAAAAATGAACAATCAAACACAATCCAAACATTGTTAAAATATTGATAAATAATTTAAACATTTTTAAAATATTGATACACAATCTAAACATTGTGAATATAGTGATAAACAATCTAAACATTTTAAAAGTATTAACACACAATATAAACATTGTTAAAATATGAACACACAACACTGTTCAAGAAAAAACAGGATGACGACGTTTCAAGTTTTATCTTGTTTATTTCAGGAGGCTTTTCTTTTATATACAGAGACACGTATTTGCAAAATACTAAAAAGTATTTCAACTGAAAGTACCTAAAAAGTTTGTATATATTCATATACACATATATATATATATATATAGATATATATATATTTGTATTATAATGCTCGTTATTGTAATTGTCTCTAAAACACCGAGGTGGTGGTGGGGGTGTTTGGGCCAACGTCAGAGGTCAGAGGTCAGTGGCGCCCCTTGCTGTCCACCTCCAACCATGGTGTAAAATGGGGGCGGGGGGGGGATTCCAGGTAACGACGACCAAAAAACAAAAAAGGAGTAAAAAAATTGTTCTGTACTCGCACACTTCCTGGTTGTTTTGAACTCACTTCCTGTTTGTATTGTATTGCATTGACCACGCGGTCTCCGATCAAACGCAGCAGCAGCAGTTGCTGCTGCACTTCCTCCTTCCTCCACCGGGGGGCCGCCGTCAGTTTGTTTCCAAGCAGATTTTTGGTTTATTGAAAAAACAGGGTTGAGAATAAGGCAGAAAAATTCAGCGTCTCCACCCTGCTGGTCAGGAGTGTCGACTCTTCCCACAAAGCTCTCGGCAGAGTATTTATTTATATATATATATATATATATATATATATATATATATATATATATATATATATGTGTGTGTGTGTGTGTGTGTGTGTGTGTGTGTGTATATTAGGGCTGTTGAAGGTAATGCGTTAACTCAAACTCCTTTTAACAGCACTATTTTATTTAACGCGCGCTTAACGCCTGGTCCACACCGGAGGCAGAAGCGCCGCGAATAGCCGCGGAACGGAGCCCGTTTCCTTTCGGCGCCCTTGTTTAGCAATGGCGTAGTTTATGCCCAACTCGAAGCGGCGCGCATTTCTGCGGCTAGGTCGCGCCGTGCAGGAATCTCTACGGCGTCTGGTCTATTTTGTGCGAGAGCCGCGAGCGATCCACGTCAAGCTGGACAGGCAGGAAGTCACTCAAAGAAACATGAGAGAATCTGGTTAATTTTCAAAATAAAATACCGCGATTGATAAATGCGATCATGGCTTGACAATACCTCAAGGTTTGAAGGTTTTTTTTGTTTTTTTTTTGACAGTATCTGGACAGTATAAGTATGTAATCATTTTGGATTGTTCCAATGAAAATAAAAATAGAATATTTTACACAAAGTAATTGTTATTGTTCTCTCCAATTTTTCTTAGAGTATAAGAGACACAATAAATATCTTGTCAAGTTACATAAAGAGCAGCATAAAAAAAAATTGAAATTAATTTGCGATTAATCACGAGTTAACTCTGGACACTGTGATTAATCGCGATTAAAAAAATTAATCGGCTGACAGCCCTAATATATGTATATATATATATATATATATATATATATATATATATATATATATATATATATATATATATATATATATATACATATGTGTGTGTGTGTGTGTGTGTGTGTGTGTAAGCATTTTTGTGCCAATTACATATTATATTAATTGTCTTCCTACATGGACCTTTTCCACCTTTGGGGGTCAGTGTGAGCGCAATGCATGATGGGATATATTGCTGGGTAAGTAACCCTTATTGGCCAGAGATGCATTGTGTGATACGTTGAGTGGACTAGATGGTGGTGAATACTGACCCTCACCCAGGATTCAGACACACTGCTACGTGTTGCAGTGTGACAATATAGTGACAGCAGGGGGCGCTGGAGTGACTACATAGTGACAGCAGGGGGCAATGAAGTGAATACAATGACCAGCAGGGGTGATGTAGAGACTTTGTAGTGACAGCATGGGGCAATGTAGTGAATATATAGTGGCCAGCAGGGGGTGATGTCGTGAATATATAATGACCAGCAGGGGGCGATGTAGTGACTTTAGTGACCAGCAGGGGGAGATGTAGTGACTATAGTGACCAGCAGGGGGAGATGCAGTGACTATAGTGACCAGCAGCAGGCGACGTAGGACACGGCCATCATCTGGGAGGAAAGACTAGCGTCTGTGTATTTGTGTGTGTGTATTAAATAAGGTTTTAGCCGTCAATATTTCTTCAAACACAGTCGGCTTTTCTGAGCCGACAACTTCCTGTACGTCAAGACCAAAGTTCCAATTATGCATCTGTTCTGTCAGCCCAGCAGGAGGAAGAGTCAACACCGGGTTAACCAGCACGGGGGAAGTAGGGAGAGACGGAAGGAGGGAGAGAGGGAGAAAGGAGAGAGGAAGGAAGGAAGGAGGAAAGGATGTAGGGAGGGAGGGATGGGGGAGATAGGGAGGAGGGAAGGAGGGAGGGAAGAAAGGAGGTAGGGAGGGAAGGAAGGCAGGAAGGAAGTAAGAAGGTAAGGAGGGAGGGAAGGAAGGAAGGAGGAGGAGGGATGAAGGGAGGAAGGAAGGAAGGAAGGAGGGTCCTTGTTCAATATATATAAAAAAAAAACCCAATCACTCATGGTTCCAACAGTCGACCAATCAGATGGAGGCGTGCGTCCGTCCATCACCGAGCGGAACAACATGGCTTGGGTCGGGCTGGCAGGCAGGCAGCTCCGGCTCTATTGCTACTGAAAACTAGCCCTTCAGCACAAGTGCATCCTGGTAAAACGCCTCGCAGCGTGAAGCATTTAGCCCATTAGCACGTTAGCACGGCAAGAAAAATCATCGAGTAGAAACAGAGTCTAGATGGAGAGAGAGAGAGAGAGAGAGGGAGGGAGGAGGGGGGAGCTGAAGAAACACACACACACACACACACACACACACACACACACACACACACATTCTCGCTTTGACGCGGCAGCGGTCCGGAAGGTCTCGCTCATCGTCAGTGCCGCATCTGGGGACCCGGAAGGGGCTAAAACAGCTCCCCCTACAGACGCTGCCCGGAAGGTTCCAGCTTGGCCACGTCCCTGACACGCCCACCTGGCCAGTTATTGCTCAACGCACACAACTATTTTGTTTCTCTGTGCAAAAATCTATAAAAGAGGCCGAAAAATACGTGCAAAACAAGGATAAAATTTCCCTTTTCAGTTTTTCAGCGTTTAAATGGAAGGCAGCAAAAAAAAAAAAAAAAAAAAAAAAAGCAGGCACGTCAACGTCAATAAATAAAAAAATAAATTAAAAGTTCGCAGCAGCCGGGGGTTGGTGGTGTTGTCCCTACGTGGGTCCCAGCAGGGGGCTCCACGCATGGAGGGGATGGAGTGAGTTTTTCTGGAATGTTGCCGGCGGAGGCGAAGAAAGAGCTGATTGTCATTCTCTGATCGCTGAACAACAATGACAACGACACACAAAAAACAAATACGTTGTGTGTGTGTGTGTGTGCGCGCGTGTGTGTGTGTAGGGGTGGCAGCGGAGATGTGGGGGGGACTCAGCTGATTGGCCGGAAACCGACTCCTCAGTCGATTGGTCGAAATAGCGACCGCAGGCCTTTGAAAAAAATCTCCTTGTGCGCAACCTTTTTTTTTTTATTTTATTTTTTAAAAGTCATTTAGTGGGGTGGGGGGTTTGAGAGGTGGGGTGGGTGAGCAGGTCATGTGACCTGACGTGGCCCTGCCCCCTTCCCTCCCCCTCCCTCCAGCTCCCCCTCCTGGCAGCTCTTGGCTTCTAAGCACGACACGGCTCTCTCCCTCTCTTTCCAACTCTAGGGTAATATAAAATATAAAAATCGCTAATAATTGTAGCGGCTAACCGTAAAAGACGTTGACAAAGTCGTACTCCAAACTACGAAAAAAACTTTTTTTGTCTCTTTTTTTTTTCTCAAATATCGTCTTCCATTCCAAGGATATCGACCAATGGCAGGAAGGCACCAACCCCTCCCTCTCTCCCACTGTCCAGCCCAATAAATGATGGATACATCTGATATAGTTACTGTGACCCCCACCAACCCTTCCCCACCACAGCTGCTGGTGGGAGTCAAGGGTCACCGGGGGGTGGGGGGTCAAAGGTCTTATTGCAGTTTTCAATGCTTTTCGCCTCTTTTGGGGGGGGGGGACAAGTAGAATTAAAGGGGTGGCAAATGCCGAGGGAAACTTCCTCAACTCAACCCCGCTAGCGTCCCCCGCGGCTAGGCTACATTCAGTCCAACAGCCTGACGGTGGAGGCAGAGGAGGAGGAAGGGGGGGTGGGGACGAAGTCTCGGATTGGTGGGGCGGGAAAACAGGAAGTAGAATAATTAAAGGGGCGGTGAATGTCGGGGGGAACTTTCTCAACTCAACCCCGCTAGCGTCCCCTTCGACCCCTTCCCCTCCCCGTCTCCCCAGCTACAGCTCTGCCCCCTGCTGCTGCCTGTCTGACTGTTCACCAGGCTCGAAGGCGGCTAGCCGCGTCGCGCTGTCGTAGGAGGGTGGCGAGGAGGGGGACGAGGGGGGCGAGGGAGGGCAGGAGGGGGCGGGGGAGGGGCACGGCGGGGAGGGCTCGGGGCTGGAGCCGTAGTTCTCCCTCATCATGGTGGCGATCAGCCCCTCCCTCTCCGGCGGTGGTTGCGAGGTCAGCTTCTCGTCCTGCTCCTCCTCCTCGTCCTCCGCCGCCCCCTCGTGGTGGGCTTGCTGGTGGCGGTACAGGTAGGAGGCGGCCCTCAGCTGGCGCCGCACGAGGTGTCGGCGGTAGCAGCGCTGGATGACAGCGGCCGACACGTCCTCCTGCTTGCGTCGCAGCGTGGAGGTGATGGGCTCGTAGGAGATGCGCGACGGGTTGGCAGCCATGAACTTCTCCTCCATCTGCTGCCGCAGGGCGTCCAGCTCGCCCGACTCGCCCAGCACGCGCTTGGTGAAGGCGAAGAGGATGTCCAGGCAGTGCACGCGGTCGCCGCTCACCATCGGCAGGTCCATGGCGATCAGTTTGATCTTGTTGGGACGGGCGATGCGCAGTGGCTCAGCCAGCGCATCGGCAAACTGCGATAGCTCGGCGTAGGCCATGAACTGGGTGGCCTCGGGGTCGAACTTCTCCCACACCTGGAAGGGTAGAAGGAGGAGAAAGATGGTGGGAGAACGATTGGGGAGGAAAACGGGGGCGAAAGACTGTTATCAGAAAGTTTTACAAAAATACAAATACTATACAATATTATACTATACAATACAAAGAATATATAATATGATATGATATGATGTAATGTAATATAACATAATTAGGACAGCATGGAATTGTGAGACTTTGAGTATGAGAACATGGTACATAATAATATATAAATTAAATTTAATATTAATTACAATAAGATAAATATAATAAATAAATAATAAATAAAATATAATAAACAATATAATATAATAAGTTATATTGTGAATTTTTGAAATGTATTATATAATATAAAGATATATAATATAATATGGTCTGTATAGTTGCAACCAATGGAATGCAAAGCATGACACTGACACTCTGCCATGACACTCTGCCATTTAATATATTAATAATAGCAACAGTAATAGTAATAATAATAATAATCGTTGTATAGTTTAGTATAATATAATAAAGATAATTAACAATGTAACATAATAAGTTACATCATGATCCTTGAAATGTAACAAATAAAAAGACATAATGTATTATATAATATAGTAGAATTAGTTGCAACTAATGGAATGTGAAGTGTGACACTATATTATTTAGTATGTAATAATACTATAAACAGTAATAGTAATGATAACATCATCAGTCAAATAGTAGTAGTAGTAGTAGTAGTAGTAGTGGCAGTACTAGTTATAATAATTGCAATAGTGCAGTATAGTACAATATAATAAACAATATAATATAAAGGGTTACATGTGACTTTTGAAATTTAACATATGATATAAAATATAGTATGTAATATAAAAATATAACATGTAACATAATATCGTAAAATTAGTTGCAACCAATGGAATGCAAAGTATAACAATTTATTTAGTATAGTATATATCAACAACAGTAATAGTAATAACATCAGTCAAATAATAGTAGTAGTAATTGTAAAAATAATAGTGCAGTATAATATATTTAAAATAATAAACAATCAAATGAATTAGTTACATGATTTTTTAAATGAAATATATAATATAAAATGTAGTATACAACATAAAAATATGATTAGTTGCAACCAATGGAATGCAAAGTATAACACTATACCATTTAGTATATTCATACTGTCAACAGTAATAGTAATAACAACATCAGTCAAATAATAGTGTAATGTAGTAGTAGTAGTAGCAGCAGTAGTAGTAGTAGTAGTAATAGTGCAATAGTGCAGTATAATATAAACATAACAAACAACGTGATATAATAATAAGTTACATTGTGATTTTTGAAATGCAAGGTAAGGTATAAATACCTCGTAGAACATGTCAAAGTCGTCCTCGCCCAGTGGCTCGGTGCTCTCCTCCGTGGCCACGCTGAAGTTCTCCAGGATGATGGCGATGTACATGTTGACCACAATGAGGAAGGAGATGATGATGTAGGTGACGAAGAAGGCAATGCCCACCGAGGGGTTGCCGCAGTCACCGCGTGCGTGGGCCCCCGTGTGAGGCGTATTTGGGTCGCAATCACGGGACGAGGAGCCCGGGGGGCCGGACCCACTGAGGATGGGCGCCAGCAGGCTGTCCCAGCCCGCCGAAGTGGTGATCTGGAAGAGGCAGATCATGCTGTTGCCGAAGGTCTCGAAGTTGAACATGTCATCGATGCCAGCGGCCCGCCGCACATAGGCGAAGTTGGCCATGCCGAAGATGGCGTAGATGAACATGACGAGGAAGAGCAGCAGGCCGATGTTGAAGAGGGCGGGCAGTGACATCATCAGGGCAAAGAGCAGTGTACGGATGCCCTTGGCGCCGCGGATCAGGCGCAGCACCCGGCCGATGCGCGCCAGCCGGATCACGCGGAAGAGCGTGGGCGACACAAAGTAGTTCTCGATGATGTCGGCCAGCACGATGCCTGAGGAGGAGGGGGAGAGGAAACAAAACAGAAAACTGGTAAGGAGGAAGATCAGCCAGCTTAGGGTGCTGCGAGACTTTTAGACTTT
Source organism: Thamnaconus septentrionalis (assembly GCA_009823395.1). NCBI lineage: Eukaryota > Metazoa > Chordata > Actinopteri > Tetraodontiformes > Monacanthidae > Thamnaconus > Thamnaconus septentrionalis. Next base: position 14,681,032 of record CM020520.1, on the reverse strand, counting down.
TTATTTTGCAAATATATAAGTAAAAAAAATAGTACAAATACAAGCACACATACGGTATCTCTCGATGGAGGAGTGCAATAATAATAATATGAACATACCTAGTACATGGTACAAGAATAAGTAAATAAATGATAAAAAACAAAATAAAAGAAGTAAAAAGAAATAAATACATAAAATTAAATTAAATGAATAAGTAAAAAGTAAAATAAATAGTAATAGAAGTAGTTATGATAATACAATGCATAAACAAATCAAAGATATCAAAGAAATATAAGACATCAAGTTGGTGGTGCTGCTAGACTTTTAGATTTTATTTATTTGCAAGTATAAAATACTACAAATTATGGCTGTCAGTCACAAAATGAAAATTAGTGTCCTGACTTTACTTGCGATTAATCGCAAATTAAGAACAAATTGTTTTACCCTGCTGTATATGTAACAGAAGAGGCGAAAACAATAATAAAGTTGCTCATCAACCAATACATCCACACACGATTTCCCCAGAAGAATTAGATTACACAATGGCACTCACCGCCGGTCGCGGAGGTGCACGCCGCTTCGAGTCTGGTGTGAACGATACCATTGATTAACAAGGGCGCCGAAGGAAGCGGGCTCGCACCGCGGCTATTAGCGGCGCTGGTGTGTACTCGGCCTACCGCCAGCACGACAGAGAAGTAGAGGGAGTTGTCTTCACAGGAGGGCTGCGGCTCGCGCGCGATTTGCATTGGCGCTTCAGCCCTCCGGTGTGAACCAGGCGTTAATCGCACGTTAAAAAAATGTGTGCCGTTAAAAGGTGTTTGAGTTAACGCATTAGCTTAGGCCCTGTTTGCACTTGGTCACTTGCAACTGTTTTTGGGGATCGGTTCACAAAGTACGCATCTTGAAGCATCTGTTCACACATAGCATTAACATGCGTCTCGAGCGTGCCACTTGTGATCGCATTAGTGCATTTTTAACCACTAGGCGCAGTAAAGCGTAAAACTACGGCTAGTTTCACCTGAAAACGAATAAGAATCAACTTCCTGTTTGCGGACTATATCAAGTCACTCGTTTTAATTCTACTGCAGCTCGTCCATATCATCGGAAGTCGTGGACAAAGCCAGTTAATGGTCTTAGAGCGGCGACTAAAGAGAAGAGCAGCGTGGAGAAGAACGAGGGCTGCAGCATTCGTCTCTGCTCTGATAGCCGCGGAACCAGAAAGATGCAAATGGATCCGAACGAGTAGTAACGACTGGCGGGACAGCGTGGCGATGACTTCATTTTCGGACCGACAGTGGCTGGCAAACTTTTTCGGATGCAACGTCGCACATTTAATCTCACATGTGGAAAACTGCGACCGCTGCTCCACTGGCATAAAATTTATTAGCATCCGAATAAAAGAGTCCAACAAAATTGATTTGTTTTTGCTTCTTGTTTGTAACTTTATAATGACGGCGCCGACCAAGTACGTACACGGGAGAGGTGAGTGGAGTAGGCGGTCGTTAATGTGGACTGAGATCGCATTCTGTTCACACGTCCGTGAGGAATGCGATGCTATGCGAAGCGTTGAAAACCACCTCCCTGAGGTGGTTTGAGTGATCGGATGACAATACGGATTTGGACTGTTTCCACTCGGTTACTTTGTGTGATTTTTGCCGATCGGAATACAAAAAACGCTTGAAATGACCAAGTGCAAACAGGGCCTTAGACAGCCCTTGTCCAAATACATGTACACACATAAAAAAGGGTGTTTGAAGTGTAATGCAATCCTATACAATACAATATAAATATAATAATAATAATAATAATAATAAAAATAAAATGAGATAAAATGAATAAAAAGTAAAATGAAGAGTAATGATAGTAGTAGTAGTGATGAAGATGACACTGCAAAAATAGATCTAAGATATTCAAGAATTCTAACTTTGCCAGGTGATGGCACTGTGAGACTTTAAGACTTTTTTTTGCACATACACACAAGTATAAAATAGTATAAATATAGATAGATAGATGGATACATAGATAGAGAAAAAGATATTACAAGTGTGCTGGTGAGGTTGGAAACCCGAAAAGCTCATTATGCAACAACCTCATCATGATCAGAACAGCCGTGTAAACAAAGTGAAAAAATAATATGGACATAAGTAAGTAAATAAATAAATAAATAAAAACTAAAAATGACATGAAAAATAAAAATAAAATAAATAAAAAATTAAGGGTAAAAGTAAAATAAATGGTAATTACAGGAGCAGAAGTAGTCATGATGACACTACATTAAAAATCTGATATGCAGAAAATTATAAAAAACAAAAGCATGAACTATTACAGGTAAAGTAACGAACACACACACACACACACACAAACACACACGCACATACACACATATATACACATATATACACACAAACAAAAAAAAGACACACAAACATGTGGAATGATCTGCAATCTCACTTCCTGTCCCAGCTTGAAGAAGAGGAAAAAAGAGGAGGCAGGGGGTGAAGGAGGAGGAGGACATGGAGGTGGAGAAGGAAGATGAGGAGCAGGAGTGGAGGAGAGGATGGAGGAGGCGGAGGACGAGGAAGAGGGGGAAGAGGAGGAGGAGGAGGAAGTCTGGACGGATTGCATGTGGTTTGCACATCACAACACACACACACACACACACACACACACACGCAGACAGTTTGTGTTGAGTTATGGCGAATGGGTGGGAGAGGGGGAGGTCGAGAGAGAATCACCGTCACATCGTCCATCAACTAGTCCCGCCCACTCTGATATTCTACTGTCTCTCTCTCTCTCTCTCTCTCTCTCTCACACACACACACACACACACACACACACACACACACACACACACACACACACACACACAGCAGGTTGATGTAACAGGTCAATCATGTTTGATTGGTCTCCTGGGAGCGCCCCCTCTGGCAGTTCTGATTGCTGCTGTTACCTTCACCCTCCCTTGTAACACACGCACACACTCACACACACACACACACACCCACACACTTAATTAAACTCACTGACGCGCACACACGCGCACAATCTTGTCACAACACTGATAGCTAAATTACCTGCTCAGGTTGTGTGTGTGTGTGTGATCGCGTGTGTGTGTGTGTGTGCGTGTTAGCCTTGGTGGAGGTGAAACATCAAGGCCAACAGGATGGTCACTTCACTGACACATAATTGTCTGTCACTTACACACACTCTCACACTCTCTCTCTCTCTCTCTCTTGCACACACACACACACACAAACATAGACTCAAACTCACACACAAACACGCGCGTGCGCACACACACACACACACACACAGACTCACACTCATGCACACACTAACACACACACACTCGTTCCCTCTCTGGGTTCCTCTTGGTTCAGAAACGTCTCGTTATGCTCATTGTCCTTTAATTCCGCCAAAACCAACACATGTGTTAACTTTCGACGCTGGAGAAAAGACTTCCTGTTGGCTCGATGCTCTGCAGCACCACCATTAAATATGGGAGGCCGTTTAGGGCAAAAACATTGAAATTCGTGCACACACACACACCGAAAACCTTCACCCACACATTGAAAATGTGCACATCCTCACTAAATACGCGCACAAATGCACTGAAAATGTGCACCAATGTTGAAAACTACTACACACTGCGTGTGTACAGTGTGCACATACGCACTGAAAAGGCACACACACACACAGACACACACACACACACACAGACACACTTGCACACGCACACACACGCACACATTCAGCACATACATTCACAATGTGCACATTCGCACTGAGGCATTCACATATACCTTATAAACTTTTTGACACTTTACTAGCTTTTTACTCTGCGATATAAGCGACGAGGTTGCACGTCTGTCTATCGAGTGTGCGTCTAGAATTTTCAGTGCGCTCGGAAGCTGTTTCAGAGTAACCGGAAGACAATGCTACCACCTTGTACAGTTATTTCTGATATTGCCACGGTGTCAAAATAAATGTATTCAATGTCCATTTTACGTGGCAAGTCAGCAAATCATTGCATATTCTACATTACAATAAGAAGGACATTAGGTTTTATATGACATGAGAAAAACATATCTCTATCTACAGGTTAAGGAACGTCGAACTAAATATTATTTCAAAATCTGTGTTTACGTGATTGTGCATATCGTTGCTCAGACACATTTCACAACATCTGCTTACTAATCTTATTGATCGTTCACCCTGGTTTTATTTTGAAATTTGGGACGGGACGGGTTTCGTAGTCGATTGAGCGCGAACAATCAAGGTTACTTTGGGATAGCGACAATGGATGGCAGTCACTCTGAAGAGGCGGTTAGTATTTTGCAGAGGATTCTTGGTTCACCAGAACTCATTAACTGTCTTGCGAACCAAGAAGCCTCAGGAAATAGGGGAAATTCAGTCAACACTGAGATAAGCGCGTTGTTTAGGCCAAACCAATGCCTAAATGTGACTATGGGAAGAGACACCGCCCAACCCTCCACGTCTCAACAGCTGCAGACACCTCGCTTTCAAGCGAGGCGATTTAGCAACTGGGGCGGGCCAAAAGCAAGAAAGAGGTGGGTGAAATTTATCTGTATTATTTCCTGGGCATCTGTTAAAAATAAATAACGACGCTTATTAATGTTGTCCACTTTCCAGACCAAAAACACCGTACCAGGGTGAAATTACGTTTTTCAAAGACGTCATATTGCTCTGCAGCCCCCGGGACAAACAAGTTCCAAAGCAACGAATAAAGACCATGCTACATGAAAAGGGGCACATATTGAGTGCCCTAGAAGTGAATAAAACATGGGACCACACCACCCTGCTACAAAAATTGCGTGAGGCGTTTGATGGGAAGATTCCTTCTGGAGCGAGGTACGTAATGTCGGCCTGCCAGTATAGTTGGTTCGATAAAGCTAACGCTACCTATATATTACATCGTTAGCTGTTATTAGTTATCAGAAGTAGTGCTACTAGGAAAAATAAGTAAGTGTGAAAAGATAATGTAATACTGACCGCTAAGTAGTTAGCGGTACTGGTAGACACGAACAGTGATTTTCCCTGTGTAAAAATATAACGTTTTTTTGTTTTTTGTTTTTTTCTGAGAGCAAATTTTGATAAGTCTTGCCATTTTGAATAAACAAAATATTTAGTTTTATTCTTAGTTCAAATGTCAGTTTTTAAAGTCTAGATCCAGTTTCTGTTGACTAAAATAGACAAAGATGATAATAATAAGACTAAAATTAAATTGTTTTATTAAAAAGAAGAAGAATGAGACAAATCTGAACGTACTGTTAAAATTATACTGATATATTTAGTCTTCTTTCAAATTTTTCATTTTTTTTTAATTCTTTAGTTAAAAAGTCCAGCTGACTAATATTGTATTCATAGTTTTAGTTCATTAAATTAAAACTGGATGTGGCAGATCTAAATATTTGTATTGTATGTAGCTAAACTTTTTTCAGCCTGGAGCTCCTGATGCCATGTGGGAACAAACTGGTTGCGCCGAAGCTTTGTAGAGATCAGCAGCTAGATGCTTCTATGGTGTAGGGATGCACCGATCCGATACAGGGATCGGTATCGGATCCGATATTGAATAAAATTCTAGATCGGGTATCGGTGACAATGAGCCGATCCAATGGCCCGATCCATAGGAGCAATTCCGTTCTGTGTATTTCTATGCTGTGCGATGCGAGTGACGTCTGCGACAGAGCGGCGGCCGTGCGGTTGATGCAGTTGACACGGTTTTCAAAGTGGAGTGAGCGAAAGGATCCGCCGTCTGGAACTACTTTCCACGGCTACGTGCAATATCTGCACCGTTGATGTTCCGAGAGGCGGTAGTAAAACTTCTAGCTTCAACACAGCTAACTTAATTAAACATCTCCAGAGATTTCACCCGAAAGAGCACGCTGAGTTCGTCGAACTGAATAAAAAAAAAAAAACGGCCGAAAATATTTGTCCGAGGCGGCTCTACCTGAACTTTACAGTAAAGTGTGCAAACATACTGGAGGACATAAAATATGTCAAAGCGTTTAGCTTTACAACCGATATCTGGAGCTCCGACATTTCCCCCGTGTCACTTTTGAGTGTAACAGCACACTGGCTGTATGAGAGATTTTGTTTCTCGCAGTGCAATGTTAAATGCAGCGAACTTTCGTGGGTCACACACGAGCGAGGCAATTGCCGCTAGCCTGAAGGATATGTTTGACAAGTGGCAAATTCCGTTGAGCAAAGTCCATGTGATTCTGAGGGACAATGCTAGCAACACGAGAAAGGCGATAGACAACATGGGAGTGTGTAGTGTGGGCTGCGTCGCACATACAATGCAGCTGGTAGTCAACGGGGGACTTCTCTCACAGCGCGCTGTGAGTGATGCTGTTGCATGTGGGAGAAAAAACACGTTACCTCCGACTTTTTTTCTTTTTCTTTACCAATATATTGAAGCTATTCTGTTATTCAGCTGGTTTTATAATGGGTGTTAAAGTTCTGTTTGCACAATTTCACTACACCGTTGTAGCTGATTGCTGTTTACTTTGAATATCTGCCATTCAAGCTCATGAAGCTATTGTTTTGTTTCTCAATTTCAGCTCCTTTACTATTTATTTTACATTGCACTTTGAATTCCTAATTGCACTGACTGAACCATTTTAAAGAGGGTTTGTTCCTTTTTCATGTTGTTTGACCAAGATGCTTTTTTTTTTCCAAGTTTCACCTTCTCTTTCATTTTACATTTTGTGTTATACTCCTAATTGCACTGACTGAACAGGGAAATATTCATTCATCTTCTATACCCGCTTATTCCAATTCAGGGTCACGGGGGTCTGCTGGAGCCTATCCCAGCTGTCTTAGGGCGAAGGCAGGGTGACACCCTGGACAAGACGCCAGTTCATCGCAGGGCCACATAGAGACAAACAACCATTCACACTCACATGCACACCTAAGCCGGAGAACCCGGAGAGAACCCACGCAGACACGGGGAGAACATGCAAACTCCACACAGAAAGGTCACAGGTCCGGGCCCCGGAATCGAACCCACGACCTTCTTGCTGTGAGGCGGCAGCGCTAACCACTGCGCCACCGTGTCGCCCGGGAGATATTTATTATATATTATATTTTTTTTTCATGTTTGACTTTGACAAAGCTAGCAAGCTATTTGTTTATTTTGAATTACTGTACTGGTACACAGTATTAAATAAGTTTTTCAGTACATCTGGATCATTTTATTTGTTTTTAGAAAATGAGGAAAGTCTGACATTGCCTTTCACAAAAAGACAGTTTTTTTCTAAACAACAAGACATAATTTGTTAGGTGATTCAATGCTGTTTTTCTGTATCGGTATCGGATCGGTATCGGCCGATACTAAACTTCAGATATCGGTATCGGAAGTGAAAAAAGTGGATCGGTGCATCTCTACTATGGTGCACAAGATTTTCAGAAGAGCTACGCTCTATATTAGGCCGTCAGTAGCCCTTGAGGTAAGCAGCAGAGTACAAATCAGTAAAATTTCCCTGACCTATCACACAAAGTGAAATTATTGTTGCATCTGTTTTCATTCAGATATTTGATCTTAAATTTGGGTTTTCAGTCTCACATCAGTGGCTCTCCATTGCATTGCATGGCCTTAGAATCTAATGCTGAAATGACCTCAAAACTATGTTTAATATTTTGCTTATTAGGGCAGTTCTTTGTTCAACTTAAAGGCTTTAGGGGTGGAAAATTTTAGGTAACTGGTGCATGCACCTTACTTTTTTTTGCTATTGACATTTGAAAATCCTCTTATTGCATAGACAGTTTGGCCCCTAGTAACAAAAAAATCCTATGTTTACACACTGGTCAGAGTATCAATTTGACATTGTGTGCGTGTGTGTCTGTGTGTGTGCGTGTGTCTGTGTGTGTGTGTGCCTTTTCAGTGCGTATGTGCACACTGTGCACACTGCGTGTAGTAGTTTTCAACATTGGTGCACATTTTCAGTGCATTTGTGCACATAGTTAGTGAGGATGTGCACATTTTCAATGTGTGTGTGCACGAATTTCAATGTTTTCACCCTAAACGGCCTCCCATAATTAAAATTGCCGCAGTAGACAAAGATGGCCGCCACGGCTGCACTTCCTGCTGTCGGCCTCACGCACACACACACACTCACACACACACACGCGCGCACGCAGATAGTTTTAGCACAGCTCGCTAGCTGCTGTTTTTTTTCTCGTGAAGTTAGCCCGAATATTTAGCCCTCTGTTTGCAGCTTCCTGCTAAAACTCATTGTCTTTGTCCAACCTGAACCGGAACGTGTTGGAAGGAGAGAGAGAGTCAGAGGGCAGAGCCGACACCTGGCTGGAGGTGCGGCCACAGGTGTGGCCCTTTGTGACGTCATGGAGGGAGCTGATTTGATTTATTTGCTCAGCGTTGGGACCATTAAGATTTGATGGATGAAATCAGCACTGTGGAAGCTCCATCATCATCACCATCACAACCATCATCATCATCACTCACCATCACCATCATCTTCATAACTATCACCACTATTACCACCATCATCATCTTCACTCACCATTATCATCATCTTCATAACTATCACCACTATTACCACCATCATCATCATCATCAATAGGGATGCACAATATTTATCTGACCAATAAAATATCAGCCGATTTGGGGGGAAAATGACGTAATTTTCTTATCGGTCCGATACGTCAATTTTTCCGATAAGAAGATCCGATAAATTAATGAAATCTGAATTAATAAAACTTATAGCTCACCTGAAAAGTCGTCATCGTGGTGAAGCGGTATTGAAAGAATACGAGGCAGCCGCCTTAGTCGCTAACGGTGCTAAAGCTAAAACAACAACACGGATGGTCGATGTCCCCATTCAGCAGGCGTTTGAACGCTGTAATCAGGGGTTGACTGGCCATCGGGCGTAGCCGGCAGTTCCCGGTGGGTCGACGCACATTTGGTTCCGGCCGAGGTGTGAATTGGGACAGCACCGGTAGCGGTGACAACGGCGAACGCAGGTATACTGCCATCTGCTGGCCTGCTTCTATACTGCTATAGGACAAGCCCTCGCAGCAGGGAACACGACCACGTTACACTCCTCCAAGCCGCCGCTTCCTCTCAGATGTGTCCCTCCCTGCACTCTATACTAAATCATTTAGGGTTTATTTTTTTTTATTTTAATTTGACTAATGCAATCATGCTACCTGATGCAGTCAAAGCATTAACAATTCTATAAACCTTTGGTTGATAATTCACTTTATTTTTGAGGATAACAATATAATTATAATATATTATACAAATATAATATTGATAACAATTTTGTAATTTAGGTTGACATATGTCAATGCATATAATTTTATAATTTTAGAAAAATACTTGACTTACCCCCACAAATACCTTTACAGATAAGCAATTGTTCTGTTCAACAATTCAAGGGTAGCACTTTATGGCTGAAATTGAGTTTTTTTGCTCTGTGATATTTCTGTGAAAAAAATATAAAATATTTGAAAAGCAACAAACTTTTGTTTGCTGTAATAGATAGACCAGAGCAACTAAAATATCAGTTTTCCATCGCTGCATCCTGTATAAACTGCAGATTATATGGAGATTGTATTAAATAAAAATATGAACTAATCGGTTATCGCATCGGCATCGGCTGTGAGAAGCAGGAAATTATCGGTTATCGTATCGGTTGAAATTTTTCATATCGTACATCAGTAATCATCATCATCGTCACTCACCATCATCATCATCTTCATAACCATCATCACTATTACCACAATCATCTTCATCACCACCATATTCATCACATCATCATCATCACCACCACCACCACGTTCATCATTATCTTTATCATCATCACTATTATCGCCATCGTCATCACCATTATCACCGCCATCATGTTCATCACCATCATCATCAACACAATCATCTTTATCACTATCATCTTCACCATCTTCATCATCACCACCATCATCACAATCTTCATCATCCTCATCACCATCATCACCATCATCTTCACCACAATCATCTTCATCACCATCAGATCATCATCATCATCATCACCACTTTCATCATCACCACCTTCATCATCATCTTCATCATGACCCTGCCCCTCCCCCAACCTACTCACCCACGATGGAGAGGATGACCACCACGAAGTCGAAGATGTTCCAGCCCACGGTGAAGAAGTAGTGGCGCAGCGCCAGCACTTTAAGTAGGCACTCGGCGGTGAAGACGACCACGAAGGCCAGGTTGACCCGGTACAGCACGCGCTCCACCTGCGGCGCCTGCTCGTCCGTCTCCACCATCATGGTCACCATGTTGAGCAGGATCAGCGCCATGATGACGATGTCGAAGGCCTGCCGCCCCGTCAGGTCGAAGAAGAAGCCCTGCACTGAGTTCTGGAGGGGGAGGGGGAGAACTTCCTGGTCACGTGGTGATGACTAGCGGCTAGGCAAACGGGCTAGCAACCATCCATTATTTTCCAATAGATATTATGTTTGTAGTTTGTAGTAGATGTGTGTAGATTAGATTATTAGGTTATTCTAAGTTTTTCCAGAACAAGTTTCACTGCAGTACAGACACACAATTAACACCATATTGATTGATACCAGTTGCACATGAATGTACAGTGGTATCAATATTGTGGTATCAGTACGTATTTTATGAGTACTTAACCTTGGTATTGGTACAGATACTCATATTGGTATCGGATGATACCCAACAGTGGTATTGCTACCGTTACTTAATACTGGTATTGCTACCAATACTTGATTCTGGTATTGCTACCGATACTTGATACTGGTATTGTTAATGATATACGATACTGGTATTGCTACCGTTACTTAATACTGGTATTGCTACCAATACTTGATTCTGGTATTGCTACCGATACTTGATACTGGTATTGTTAACGATATCCGATACTGGTATTGCTACCAATACCCGATACTGGTGTTGCTACCGATACCCGATACTGGTATTGCTACCGATACCCGATACTGGTATCAGTGCATCCCTAATTATTACCATTTTCTCTATCTGATAATTGTAGTATAATTTATTATTGTATATATCAATACTAAACCCTTTTGAACTGCTATATGTTCAATGGATGCACACTGTGTTGTCCTATTGCCCAGAAAATAATTGAAAAAAATAAAGAAGAAGAAAAAGCTAGCTCGTTAGCATCCAGCTAGGTTACCAGAGGGCGGGGGATGGGCTTCTGGGGCTTCTTGGAGCCCAGCTTTTTCATGGCATTGTAGTATTTCTTCTGCTCCTCCGTCATGAAGATGTCCTGCCCCCCTAAGTGCACACAGACACACACACACACGCTCATTTTACACCAAACTACAGCAGCAGACGGAACAGAGGTAGTGTTGGGAGTTTGATGGAAACTCATCTTCCTCTTTTGCTGGTTGAAGTTGTCGATGATGACGCCGATGAAGAGGTTGAGGGTGAAGAAAGAGCCGAAGATGATGAAGATGACAAAGTAGAGGTACATGTATAGGTTGACCTCCTTGATGGGCTGCTCCTCCACCTGGAGAGCGCACATATACACACACACTGATTAGCTCCTCCTCATCACCACAGGTTTCCATTTTGAAACCTGTGATGCGTTCGTTTGTCACTGGACGTTTGTGTGTCTGGTGGTGGGGGAAGACGTACAGCTCTGGAGTCCACCGCCGCGTACATGATCTCCATCCAGCCTTTGAACGTGGCCTGCAACCACAACAACCATGACATAATCAGCACTTGGTAACGTTAGCTCACGGTGGCTAACGATGTGTCAAGCAGCTGGAAACGGCTCTGTGTTAGCTCATGGAGGCTCTGCGTTAGCTCATGGAGGCTGACACAGAGCCTCGTCTGGCTACGTTAACTCGTGGCAGCTAACACAGCCGGACGAGGCCCTGCGATAGCTCGTGGAAGCTCACGCAGCCAGACGAGGCTCTGCGCTAGCTCCTGGAGGCTAATGCAGCCTAGACAAGGATGTGCGTTAGCCAGCTCATGATGGCTAACAAGGTCTCACTCAGGCAGACAAGGCTCTGTGTTAGCTTGTGGAGGCTAACACAGAGCCTTCTCCGGCTGCGTGCTAGACAAGGCCCTATATGAGCTCGGAAATGCTAATTCAGCCAGACAATGCTCTGTGTTAGCTCATAGTGGCTAACAATGCCTCACACAGCCAGACAAGGCACTGCATTAGCTCGTGAAGGTTAGCGCAGGGCCTCGTCTGGCTACGTTAGCTAATGGAGGCTAACGCGGGACTGCCTCCGCTGTGTGTGACGTTGTTTGCGACCAGCAGGGTGTTTCCTCTCCTCACTTTGTCCCCAGTTGCCACGGCAACGACCACAAACGCTTCCAGCACCTTCTGGAGCTGAGCGACGTCTCAAAGCAGACGGACGGACGGAAAAACAGACAGACAAATCCATGGAAACGCCACTGCTCTTTCTTCAGTATGCCCTTAAATGGACTTCCTCCCTCCCTCCCTCCCTCCCCATGTGTGAATGTGGACCCGTTCTCTCTCGTTCCAGAAACTTCTAGAAATCCTGTTTTCCAGATTTAACATATTAATATACATATACATATATATATATATATATATATATATATATATATATATATATATACATATATATATATACATATATATACATGTATACATACACATTAATACACAAATGGACATATACTGTATATATGTGTGTGTTGTTTGTGATATTATACGTGATATATTCACATATATATCGACTTATATGTATATAAGTGTATGTATATATATTAATATATACATGTGTGCGTATATATATATACATTTATATACATATATATGCATACATATGTGTGTGGGTGTGGGTCAGTATGGTTTATATATATGTGACATTCACATCGCTGCGGCGGCGTCCCACAATCCCCGGCGGTGGCCCTGGCGGCCCTTCCCCTCCCCCCTTCACCACCCGCTGACAACCCCTCCCCTCACCACTTGCAGCAGCGCCAGATATCCAGCGCCCACGTTGTCGAAGTTGACCTTGACCTTGGTCCAGTAGTATAGCGACGAATCGTTGAGCGCCAGGCACTGCGAGCGGTTGTTGACCAGGGTGGCCGGATGGGGGCGCCCCGTCGCATCCACGCAGCGGCCGAACTTCCCCGCAAACAGGTTCACGCCCATGATGCTGAAGATGAGCCAAAAGATGAGGCAGACCAGCAGCACGTTCATGATGGAGGGGATGGCGCCGATAAGGGCGTTCACCACCACCTACACACACACACACAGAGTCAGAGTTAGGGAATCCCCTGCTGGAGGGAGGAATGTAAACCAGCTCACACACACACACACACACACACACACACACACAACCCAGGTATTGGTACCAATACCAATACGGATATCAGTATCATTACACAATACTGGTATCTGTATCAATATGTGATACTGGTATTGGTATCAATACCCGAGACTAGTATCCGTATCATTACGTGACACTGGTATCAGAATCGTTACGTGATACTGGCATCGGTATCATTACACTATACTGATATTGGTATCAATGCGTGATACTGGTATTGGTATCCATACCCGAGACTAGTATCAGTATCATTACGTGATAGTGGTATCAGTATCGTTACGTGATACTGGCATCGGTATCATTACACTATACTGGTATTGGTATCAATATCCCAGAGACAAGTATCAGTATCATTACGTGACACTGGTATCAGAATCGTTACGTGATACTGGCATCGGTATCATTACACTATACTGATATTGGTATCAATGCGTGATACTGGTATTAGTATCCATACCCGAGACTAGTATCAGTATCATTACGTGATAGTGGTATCAGTATCGTTACGTGATACTGGCATCGGTATCATTACACTATACTGGTATTGGTATCGATACCAGAGACTGGTATCGGCATCGATGCCCAATACTGGTGTCACGTATCTATACTGATATTGATACGCGATACTGATCAGTGCATCTCTAATTCTTATTATCTATGATATTATTGTACTAATTTCACACCCATAAATTCACCATTCCAGAAAATTGTTCACTATCATCATGAAAGTTTTTGTTTCAGCCGTTCAGTGTAAAGTCAAGGCGCCCCCTGCTGGTGGGGAGGAATGAAGTCATTTCAAGTCTGTGGTCAGTTCTTTTTTCCTGAAGAGTTTGCATTTTTTGGGGGAAAAGGGAGGTTGGAGGGCGGTGGGGAGGAGGGGGTATAATTCCTCCTAAGAGCACTTGCAGTGTCAGCTCATGTCACAACCACACACACGCACGCACACACACACACACACACACAAAAATCACAGACACTGGTCCAGCTGCTGAGTGAGCAGCGCTCAAGTCGCTTACTTACTTACTGACTTACTCATTTATTTATTTATGTATTTCTTAAAGTGACACGCAGGACTAATCGCATCACAGCCACAATGTGAGAGAAGGAGGAGGAGGAGGAGGTGGAGAGGAGGAGGACAGCATGATGGGTTCTCTGAGACTCAGCAGTCCTGGCTGTGAGTCGGAACGCCAGAGCTTTGCCTCCCTCTCTTGTGTAACGATGTAGGAGGAGGAGGAGTGGCCTACCAAGAAGGATTGGGTGGGGCCTAAGGAGGGGGGAAGGGCCGACTCTGAGTGGTCGGGGACGAAAACATGTTTTTTTCCCCCCCGTCCTCCCATGCTTGAAGAGGAGGAGTAGGAGAAAAGAAAAAAAATTCACAACACATTTCTGATTCATCTGAGTGAGATGAGAGAGAGCAGCCAATCAGAGAGCAGGAAACTGTGAGTGGGTGTGGGGGGGGGTGGAGCCAGGACGATGTTACCGGGTAAAAAAGCAGGAAGTTGCGGAGACGCCAAAGAATTGGAACCGAGAGTGGATTGGCAGCAGCAACAATTGCGACACACTGATTGACGATGTGGGTGTTGGTGAGCATGTGGCGCCGCCCTAGTGGTGGTCCAGCGAGTCACCCCCCTGCACTCTTCTCTTACCCTCATGCCCTCGAAGCGGGACAGCGCTCGCAGCGGCCGCAGCGCCCGCAGCGTCCGCAGGGATTTGATGGCTGCGAAGTCCGAGTAGCCCAGGGTGTTAGCCACGAGGCTAACTAGCGACACCTGGTGGAGAAGAGGTGGAGAGGAGCTTTAGCTTAGCTGCCACCAGGCTAACTAGTCTCCTCCTGGTGGAGCAGACAAAACAGTTATTGGTTAGCTTAGCTACAACAAGCCTGGTGTTAGTCACCAGGCTGACGAGTGACACCTGATGGAGGGAGGGAGAAAAGGGTGTTAGTGGTTATCTTAGCTACCACTAGCCTGGTGTTGGTCACCAGGCCATCTAGCGACACCTGGTGGAGAAGAGGTGGAGAGGATGTTAGCATTTAGCTTAGCTGCCACCCGGCTAACTAGTCTCCTCCAGGTGGAGGACAGGGGGAGAAAAGTTAGCGACTAGCTTAGCTACCACCAGCCTAGTGTTAGCAACCAGGCTAACTAGCAACACCTGGTGGAGGAGCGGGTGTTAGCGCTTAGCTTAGCTGCCACCAGCCTAACAAGCGAAACCTGGTGGAGGACAGGGGGAGGAAAGTTAGCAATTAGCTTAGCTACTACTAGCCTGGTGTTAGCCACCAGGCTAACTAGCAACACTTGGTGGAGGACGGGGGACTGTTAGTGGTTAGCTTAGCAACCACCAGCCGCAGCACTTCCTGTTTACACACAGGCTCCAAAATAAAAGACGGAAATATTAACAACTTCTCCTTTACATTGACATTCAGTTGGGTCTGTGTGTGTGTGTGTATCTGTGTGTCTGTGTGTGCGTGTGTGCACAAAGGTTAAAAAGCTATAGCTTGACTCCAGGCTGTCAGCAGTCCCTCCCTCTCTCTCTATTTCTCTCTCCCTCTCAGTGTCTCTCATCCCTGTTATTTATGCCGTCCATTACGGCAGCTGTAGGCGAGAAAGAGAGTGAGAGTGTTTGTGTGTGTGTGTGTGTGTGTGTGTGACCCTGCAGACGCCTGCCTCACCCCTCCTTATAAAAATACATAAATATTTTTTATAAAATTATAAAAATATGAAAACGATTATAAAATAATAATTTAAAAAAATTTAATAATTGAAATAAATATCATGATAATATGAAATAAAAATAAGAAATATAGTATAAAAATTTTACAATAAAAATTATTTAGATAAATAAAATAGCAAAATAGTAAAACATAACATAATTTCAGAACATTAAAAAATAAAATCAAAAAATTATATATAATAATATTAATTTTAAAAAATGTTTTAACAAATGAATGATAATTCAAAATTGAAAAATAAAAATATAAGAAAATATATATATAAAAAATTTAAAAAAACAATAAAATTAACATTAAATCGTAAAAATAAAATAATATAAAGACAAAAAATATAACAAATATTTAATGAAAATATAAAAAGATGTAAACAAAAAATCTAAATATACAAAACAAAAATCATTTTGTTCATTAATTTTTAAATAAAACAATCTAAATATCAAATATAAGAATATAATAAATAGATATACAATATAAAATTACAAAAATGAATTATTATAATATTATTTTTTTAATACAAACAATAAGAAAAACGAAAAGAGCGACGGTGGTCATGTGACTCACGTCAACAATGAGGAAGTCGAGCCAGCACCAGTAGTTGGTGAAGTACTTCCTGAAGCCGTAGGCCAGCCACTTGAGCAGCATCTCCAGGATGAAGATGTAGGTGAAGATCTTGTCAGCAAACTCTAGCACCACCTTGACCACCCGCCGCTGCTCGATGTAGATGTCCTCAAAGGCCTGCGGGGGGCGGCAGAGAGCCACACATTAGGGGCCATGCCAGAACTGGTTTGTGTTGTTTGTGTGTGTGTGTCTATGGCTGTGTCTCAAATCAGGGTTTGCATCCTTCGAAGCCTGCGTTTGAAGGCCAGTTACATCATAGCACTGCCCGAAGGTCCGACCCAATTCACTAAAATTCGAAGAATGCTCCAAATCGACCCTTCAATTGCGTCCTTCTTTTAGCCGATTCAGAGGATGCACCGCTACTATCCTTTGCAGCCACCAGTATCCCAGGACACCTTGCGTGCTGCTGCAAAGCGTCCTGGGATCCTGGGAAGTCAGCTGAAATGGCGGCACCTACTGGCAAAGACACGACATATACATTTAAGTATTCAAATTTCACACAAAATATTTCGTTTTTACCGTAGGGTTTTTACTTATTTGAACATCCAACGCCGTATATGTTAAACCGAAAACCCAAAATTCAGTTAAAATATGTGACTGTTAATGCTGAGTAATCGCTAGCTTGATGCTATAAAAAGGCTAGACTGTCCCATTTGGTTACCGGGGAGGCAGGTTTGGGTTCGTCCTCTGTCGGCAGGGTACTCCGAAGGACCCGTCGGCCGACGGAGGACCCAGCCGACTAAGGATGCAGACCTTGACTTAAGACACAACGCAAGATGGCGGCCCAATCATTTCAATGAAGTTGCTCACCCGGCGTATACCCGGAAAAAGTTTTTGACTTCCACATGGATGGGCCAAGAGAGCATGCGGAGTTGCGTCACTTTCCATCGTGCCTCTGTAACTCACACGATCTAATTGCCAATTAGAACCATCCTGGAGAACGTCACTTTCAGACATGTCACACAGCCCATGGGATTTTTTTGCTGCAGTACCTTGAGCGGCCACTGGAAAAAATCGGCCAAATGCAATATTGCCAGTCCGTTATACAATTCTTCAAATACATCCATGATGGTGAAGAAAGGGAACTGAAAATAGCTAGTCCAGCTGCCCGTTTCCATCCGGATACATCTGCTTACAACTCATGCCATACAAAGCATCGTCGGTATGTAATCTTTTCACATGTTCTTTCCTTCAATGATAATGTATTATTTGTTGTTTATAAGAGAGGTTTTCTGTGAATTTGAAGATAATTATTTTGGTGGCTATTTTGAGCATAATACAGCTGCCTAGCTAATTTGCAAATTTAGTTATAACTCATGCTATGTTTACAGAACAGGAAATTAGTTCAACACATTCAAGAAAATATAGCGTACTGCCAAATTATGTGTTCTTAACACCTTCTATTAGTTTAGCATTAAAGCTAAGGGAGCTGTTTCCATTGCCTCCCATTAGCTTTAATGCTAGGAAAGGATATGGAAGCTGCTAGCAAACTACGCTAAAACTAACAGTGAAGGATGTGTGTGTGTGTGTGTGTGTGTGTGTGTGTGTGTTCTGTTCGCTTAGCACCTTCTATTAGCTTAGCATTAAAGCTAAGGGAGTTGTTTCCATTGTCTCCCGTTAGCTTTAATGCTAGGAAAGGATATGGAAGCTGCAAGCAAACTACGCTAAAACTCACAGTGAAGGTGTGTGTGTGTGTGTGCACGTGTTCTTTTCGCTTAGCACCTTCTGCTAGCTTAGCATTAAAACTAAGGGAGCTGTTTCCATCGCCTACTCTTAGCTTTATTGCTGAGAAAGATTGTGGAAACAGCTGTGTGTGTGTGTGTGTGTGTGTGCGTGCGTGCGTGCGTGCGTGTGTGTGTGTGTGTGTGAGACCAGCTGACTGACCAGAGCTCCGGAGCTCAGCAGGATCATGAAGATGATGAAGGACTCGAACCAGCTGTGCTCCACAATCTGGTAGCAGGTCTTCCTGGTCCTCCACCACACCTGGCCCAGTCCGACCGTCGTGTCCACCTGGCAGCAGCGGCAGTGGCTAACACACACTGTCAGAGGGAGACACACAAACACACTGTGAGTTTTAGCGTGGCTTGCTAGCTGCTTAAAGAAATGTTTCTTTAATGGCATAAAAAGTCAAAAGTGTGGAGGAGGAAGAAGAAGGTGGAGGAGGACAGAGTGGAGGAGGAAGAAGAGGAGGAGGAGGAGGAAGAAGGGAAGCTGGTGCCCTCTGCTGCTACCTGCAGGTATCACCAGTGCAAAAAGAGGGCGCTGTGGAGCTACTGCAGCAGCAACATGCACACACACACACAGACACACACACACGCACACACACACACACACACACACACACAGCAGCAGCAGCAGCTCTGATTACCTTTGCATTCTGTTGCCATGGAGGCCACCAGGCCTTCGCCTGATTGGCCGCTTGGGCTTAATCCAATCAGACGAGGCGGATGGAAATCTGACACTCAATCAGCCGCTGCACCATTAGTGTGTGTGTGTGTGTGTGTGTGCGCGTGTGTCTGGGTGGTCCCTGGAAGGCACTGTTACATCCATTGTCCTCAATGGGCAGATAAACGTGAATGTGTGTGTGTGTGTGTGTGTGTGTGTGTGTGTGTGTGTGTGCGTGCGTGTGTGGAAAACCCCTTTCTGGTCGTTGCAGACACTATCGATCAACCAATCTCTCTCTCGCTCTATCACTCTCTCTCTCTTGACACCAGGGTGCCTCTGACATCATCTCAGAGGGGCGGAGCTTTCTCAGGAGGTCCCGCCCTCTTCCTTTTAAAAAAAACAACAACTTAGCAACTTTTTTTTTTGTCCCCCGCGCACCCCCCACCCCAAAACTAAAGAGTGCACTGCTGCCTGGCTCAGGGGCACAGCGGCAGCGCACCTGAGACACACACGCACACACACATTCTCGTTTATCCTCTCAGAGAGGACAGTGGACCGAGAAGTGCCTGCTTTGGACCACCAAGACACACACACACACACATTCTCGTTTATCACACCGAGAAGTGCCTGCTCCACCAAGACGCACACACACATTCTCGTTTATCCTCTCAGAGAGGACAGTGGACCGAGAAGTGCCTGCTTTGGACCACCACACACACACACACACACACGCAGGCACATCTGTCCCGACAGCGGGGGCGCTAGATTAGCCGCCCCATTGGTCGTCTAAATGCCAACTCATTGGTTAATGTAGTGGAGCTCGGTGTGTGTGTGTGTGTGTGTGTGTGTGTGCACGCATGTGAGTGTGTGTGTGTGTAATGAAGAGTGAAACATTGAGTAATGGCTCCAGTGACTCCGACTTCGTGTCAGAATGTCGGCTTTATTTCCCTGAATTTCTTTTTTTTATATCATACATATGAGATCAGTTTCATAAATATGTGCATGTATTCAGACACATTTTACACACACACACACACACTTTTCATTAGAATGACCAATGTGTGTGTGCGTGTGTGTGTGTGTGTGGCGGCCAGCTGCTACACAAGGAGGCCAGAAAACCATCTAACATCAGCAGGAAGACACCAGCTGTGTGTGTGTGTGTGTGTGTGTGTGTGTGTGTGTGTGTGTGTGTGTGTGCTGAGTCAGACGGTGGCACCAGTGTTCCTGTTTCCAAAGGTCAAAGTCCATCTTCGGCTCCTCCACCTCCTTCCCGTCTCCCTCCCTCCCTCCCTCCCTCTGTGTCCTCCTCCCCGTGCCTGCTCCACCTCCTTCAATCCTCCCCTCCTTCCTTCTCTCCTCTTTTCCTTTCTTCTTCCTTCCTGTCCTCCTCCGTCTCCTTTTTCCTTCCCCACCTTCCTGTCTTCCTCCACCTCCTTCCACTCTTTCTTTCTCTCTCTTTCTCTCTCTTTGTCCACCTCCTTCCTTGGCTCTCTTCCGTCCTTCCTTCCTCACACCGTCCCTCCTTCCTCTCCTCCCTCTCCACTCTTCCTTCATTCCTTCCTTCCTCCCTTTCTTCCTCCTCCTGTCCTCCTCCCTCTCCTCCCCTCCTTCCTGTCTTCCCTCGTTCCTCCCCTCCTTCCTTCTCTCCTCTTTTCCTTACTTCCTTCCTGTCCTCCTTCGTCTCCTTTTCCTTCCTTCCCTCCTCCCTCTCTTCCTCCACCTCCTTCCACTCTTTCTTTCTCTCTCTTTGTCCTCCTGTAGCGTCCATTTCACCTCCTTCCTTGGCTCTCTTCCTTTGTCCCCACCTCCTTCCTTCCTTCCTCACACCATCCCTCCTTCCTCTCCTCCCTCTCTACTCTTCCTTCATTCCTTCCTTCCTCCCTTTCTTCCTTCCTCTCCTCCCCTCCTTCCTGTCTTCCCTCGTTCCTCCCCCTTCCACCCTTCCACCCTTCCTCTCCTCTTTCCTTCCTTCCTCCACTACACCCCCCCGCAGGTGTGGTTGGTGGTGCTCTGGTCTGGTCATCATGTGCCCATCCTGCTGATCTGCTGACTCGGGATTCAGATGCAGCGACTCATCAATCTTGTCAATGAATCAAAGCCAACAGGAACATCTGTCACCTCTCTCTCTCTCTCTCTCTCTCTCTCTCTCTCTCCAGAGGGACGAGATTCCACCAGAACACAATCATCCAATCAGCGGCTTCTTCCTCTTCTTCTTCTCCTCCTCCTCCTCCTCTCCATTGATTTAATTCGCCAGCCACCGAGGGACGAGCTGATTGGCCGCTGATGAAGAGAACCACTCATCATCCCAATTTGCATCCAATCAGCGGCTAACGCTAACGCTAATGAAACGAAGGACAGCTCAGCAGAAAACTACTTTTTCCTCCGTTGCTATTTGGTTCCTTTCTACGACTTTGCAACAGCGTCTCAAATCTCCTGGGATGATTTGATTGATTGGTCAATATGCCGATGATGTAATGAGATATGTAGTGTTTTTCTGTGTCGTCGTCGCGGACCTGTATAAACAATTCGAGGAGGTTGGCCACAGTACTTGAAGCATGTGTTGCGCGGAGTTATAATATCTACGTCGGTGTTTGCTGTAACGTGTTGTCCTGTTAGCGAGCTATCGCTAAAGCTAATCCAAGGTAGGTTGCATATCCGCTCTTCAGCGCAGGATACGCAAATGGCTCTCCGTTTGCGTGTGTGTAGTTTTTCCCTCATACATGCGTGGTGTATGCTATGATGCTGTTGTGCTAAACAATTTCACTCTAACGTGTGCTCCCTTGGTTCCATTCTAAGATTGATCAAATTAAGATCACAGTTATTTTGAAGGCCTGATTCAAAGGGAAAAACAACAACAAACTATGCATCTTTCTCTTATGTTTCTCTTTTAGCATCAGAGAGAACTTGAAGCTAAGAAGATAGAAGCAGAACCTCAATGTAATTTATAATTTACAGTTTTTCCAATTGGGGGGGCGCTGGGTTAGCAAAAATGAGCTATTGACGACGCCGCGGATAATTTTGTGCGAGGAGCGGGGCGCCATCTGCAGAGCGGTGGAGATAATAAATAATGCCCCCGCATCTGGGTGGGTGGGCAGGTAGGTTGGCTCCAGCTCTCCAGACGGGGGCGCCGGCGTAGCCAGCTGCGCTAGCTGCTGCGCTAGCTGCTGCTAGCTCCAAGACAAATGTGTGCTGAGTCAGGAGAGAGGAGGCGACGCTCGTAAATCTAATGCTGAGAGTTCTGGGCCAGCAGGTGGGCGAGTAGGAGGGGCTTGTGTGTGTGTGTGTGTGTGTTTGTCTGTGTGTGTGTGTGTGTGTGTGTGTGTTTCTCTGTGTGTGTGTGTGTGTGTGTGTGTGTGTGTGTGAAGCTAGGCGACTAATCAGTCACCGCTAGCAGATTCACACGCAGGCAAAAAAAAAAAAAAACCACAGTGCTGATATCTGTTTTTTGCAGAGAACGAGAAAAATGTTTTTTGCTGTCTGTGTGTGTGTGTGTGTGTGTGAGGCGGACAGCAGGAAGTGAGGTTGTGGTGGCCATCTTTGTCCAGGACGGAAGTTTTAATCGATGAAGGTGCTGATTAGCGTCGAGCAAACAGGAAGTCTTCTCTCCCGCGTCAAAAGTTAATACAAGCGTGTGTGTGTGTGTGTGTGTGTAGCGTATTATGTCAGCTTCTCCTGAAAATTTGGTTAGCTTAGCACCTTCTATTAGCCTAGCGTTTATAGCCCAAACAGGCTATAGAAACTGAGCTTAAATGCTAAAAAGGTTAATGGAAGCCAGCTAGCATGCTACACTAAAATTAACTCTGCGTGTGTGTGTGTGTGTGTGTGTGTGTGTGTGCGTGCACATGCTCGTGCGCACCCACCATCAGGGAAGCAATTGTCTGGGTCCAGCGCCTCCTCTGCCAACTCCGAGTACTCGTCCTCCTCCTCGCCGGGCTTCCTCAGGTCCACCGTGCTGCCCTCTGATAGGCTGACCTCATCCCTCTGCTGGCAAGAAGCAGGAAGTGATGTCAAGAAAAATACATATACACAAAAGAAGAATTAGACTGTCAATCAAAGTGGTGCTTTTGTATTTTTTTTCTTCCTTTAATTCTGCTGCTGCTGCTGCTGCTGCTGCTGCATGAGTCACATTTAAAAGTTACAGAGGAGACACACACACACACACACACACACACACACACACACACACACACACACACACACCGCCCCCGTTCGTCCTCGCTGGTAACAATGATCCTTGTTTGCAAAGCATCATGGGAGTTAAAATGGACAAAGAAGTAAGAGAGAGAGAGAGAGAGAGAGAGAGAGAGAGAGAGAGAGAGATGCTGAGGACGGAAATCTGACATTTTTGTGCGTGTGTGTGTGTGTGTGTGTCTCTTGTGGGACAGGTGAGCCAACCACCTGAGTCAACAGCTAACTCATGAATACATTCAGTCTGTGGGAACAGAGTCCAGCCACACACACATACACACACACACACACACACACACACACTTAGTCAGTTTTAGCGTGTTGCTTGCTAGCTGATTTCTTAAACAACCCTTCTTCGCATCAAAGCTAATAGAAGGTGAGAAACCGAAGCTAACAGAAGAAGCTGACCTCAAACCACACACACACGCACACACACACACAGGTGTGGAGGGTTGTCGGTTCTATTGTGGCTATGTTGTTGTGGGCGTGGTTTATCTCCGGGTGGGGTCGGATGTAGCCCCGCCTCCCTGGTTACCTGCTGGTGTGTGTGTGTTAGCTTAGCATCTTCCATTAACTCAGCATTGTCGCTCAGCAAGACTACGGAAACAGCTGGCAAGCTACGTTAAAACCGCTGTGTGAACCTACGCGCGTGTGTGTGTGTGTGCCCCGCGCCGAGATCAAACACTGCCGATGGTCACATGGTCGCGTTTTGATCTCTGCAACCGCAGAAGAAGAAGAGGAGGAAGAAAGGACCTGCACACACCTGCACAGCGCACCTGCTGACCCCGCCCCCTCCACAACCTGCCCTGACAGATCAGAGCACGCACGCACACACACACACACACACACACACACACACACACACACACACAGCAGATGTTTTGGGGGGGAGAAATCTGCTGTGAGTTTTAGCGTTGCTTGCTAGCAGCCTCCGTAACCCTTTCTTAGCGTTTAGGCTAATAGAAAATACTAAGCTAACCAAAGCTAACTAGGGAAGCCGGCGTAAAGCGGAACACACACACACACACACACACACACAGCAGATGTTTGGGGGGGGAGAAATCTGCTGTGAGTTTTAGTGTAGCTTGCTAGCGGCCTCCGTAACCCTTTCTTAGCGTTTAAGCTAATGGAAGATACGAAGCTAGCCAAAGCTAACTAGAGAAGCCGACGTAAAACGGAACACACACACACACACACACACACACAGAGCCAGGGTGTGAAGCTGATGCTCCAGCCAATAGACAGTGGAGGTGTAGCAATTAGACCCGCCCCACAACAGCCGTTTCATTAACTCTCTGTTCCTTTCAAATGGCAAGAGAATTTTTTATTTATTTATTTATTTATTTCATTTGGTCCTCCTCCACGTAGCCAGGGGGAGGGGTCAGGAGGAACAGGAAGTGATGCGATGAGACTGTGTGTGTGTGTGTGTGTGTGTGTGTGTGTGTGTGTGGGTAGCTTGACGCTAAAGAGTTATGATGGCGGTTGCGATGCTCTCTGACTCCTCTCTCCTCGTATTTCCCGCCTACCCCCCTCTCTCTCTCTCTCTCTCTCTCTGTCACTCACACACACACACACACACACACACACACACACACACACACACAGCAGCTGTTTTGGGAGGCAAAAATCTGCTCTGGAGTTTTGTTCTTTTGATGCTGCCCTTTCACATCAGGTCAACATGGACTCCTGTGTGTGTGTGTGTGTGTGTGTGTGTGTGTGTGTGTGTGTGTGTGTGTGTACACACACACTTAAGCGTGTGTGCAAATCAGGGATTCAGCTGTCGGGCTGACAGGGACAAAACGTCCATGTGTGGAGGGGGGAGGGGCTTTCGGGGGGGAGGCGGTACCGCCAGCAGCCAGCAGGGGGCGTGTAAGGAACGGCAGGATGGAAGCAGGAGCAGGTGCGCGGCAAGATTAAAGAGGGGAGGTGATGATGAAGTGAGTCAGCACAGGTGTGTGTGAGGGTGCGTGTGGACAAGACACACACACACACACACACACACACACACACACACACACACAAGGGAGGCACACACGGCACAAATCTGTCACATCATGTTAGAAGCAACGAGATGCGAAAGGAAACAAGTGAACAACACACACACACACACGTTCTCGTTTATCTGCCCGTTGTGGACAATGGACGTGGAAGTGTGAGTGTGTGTTGTTACTTTCAAGACGTTCCTGCACTTGTAACGTCACAGAATGGCGGCTCATAAGCCCCGCCCCCTCCAGGCAAAGAAAGCCTTTCAGCGTCAAAGGTGGCATCCAGGCAGCGTGTGTGTGTGTGTGTGTGTGTGTTTTTTTTTTTTTCGTGAGAGAAAAGGGGCCGGAGTTTAAGTTTTGAAACAGCTGAGGCCACACACACACACACACACACACATTCTCGTTTATCTGCCCATTGGGGACAGTGGACATCGAATTGCCCACTGGGGACCTCCCAAACGCACGCACGCACACACACACACACAGTGACCTAGATTGGCTGCCTCACACACACACACCTGAGGTTGTCGCTCACAACCTCAGGTGTGTGTGTGTGTGTGTGTGAGTGTGTGAGAGGCTCTCACCTCCTCCATCCCCTCCCCCTCTTCCCCTTCCACCTCCTCCTCGGAGGCCTGGCTCTGCTCCTCCTCCCCCTCCTCCTCCTCCTCCTCGTCTTCCTCCTCCTCGTCTTCCTCGGGGAACTCCACGTCCGACTCCCCCGGGGCGATGGGGACGCTGATGGTGAGGTTGGGGTTGGTGACATAGCTGTCGTCCTCCGGCACCACGTACTTCTCCATGTGGCGCCCTGGGGAGCCAGCACACACACACACACACACACACACACACACACACACACACACACACACACACAAGCACACTGTGAGTTGAAGTGTAGCTTTCTAGCAGCTTCTGTAATCTTTCTGAGCATAAAAGTTAAGGGGAGGCTATGGAAACACCCTGGTCCGCACTAGTCCACCCTGGTCCATACTAGTCCCACATGGTCTACACTACTCCACCCTGGTCCACACTATAGTCTAAATTGGTCTTCACTTGTCCGTACGGGTCCTCCCTGGTCTATACTAGTCCACTCTGGTCTATCCTTGTCCACACTAGTCTAAAGTGGTTTTCATTGGCCAGACTGGTTCCCCCTGGTCTATACTAGTCCACACTAGTCCGTCCTGGTCTACACTAGTCCGCCCTGGTCTACACTAGTCCGCCCTGGTCCACACTAGTCCGTCCCGGTCTACACTAGTCCACCCTGGTCCACACTGGTCCATACTAGTCCCCATTCTGTATTAGTCCACCCTGCTTTATACTTGTCCACCCTGGTCCATACTAGTACAACTCTGGTCCACACTGGTCTACACTAGTCCACCCTGGTCCACACTAGTCCGTCCTGGTCTATACTAGTCCACTCTGGTCCATACTAGTACAACTCTGGTCCACACTGGTCTACACTAGTCCACCCTGGTCCACACTAGTCCGTCCTGGTCTATACTAGTCCGCCCTGGTCCATACTAGTACAACTCTGGTCCATACTAGTACAACTCTGGTCCACACTGGTCTACACTAGTCCACCCTTGTCCACACTAGTCCGTCCTGGTCTATACTAGTCCGTCCTGGTCCACACTAGTCCGGCCCGGTCTACACTAGCCCACCCTGGTCCACACTGGTCAGCCCTGGTCTACACTAGTCCGCCCCGGTCCACTGTAGTCCGTCCCGGTCTACACTAGTCCACCCTGGTCCACACTGGTCCGCCCTGGTCTACACTAGTCCACCCTGGTCCATGCTGGTCCACACTAGTCCGTCCCGGTCTACACTAGTCCACCCTGGTCCACAATGGTCCGCCCTGGTCTACACTAGTCTACCCTGGTCCATACGAGTATAACCCTGGTCCACATTGGTCTACACTAGTCCACCTTGGTCCAAGGTCACATCAGGGCAGTTTGGTATAGAACACCCTGTCCTACACTTGTGCACCCTACACTTGTGCACCCTGGTCTATACTAGTTCCTCCTGGTCCCCCCTGGTCCCCAGTGGCCCACCGATGACGGCTCCGTTGGCCTCGGTGTGGATGCTGCTGAGCCTCTTGAGCTTCATCATTGCCTGGGCCTCCTTCCTCTTCTGACGGCGCCGCTTCAGGTTCCCGTTGAAGAAGTCCACCACCTGCAGAAGACACCAGGAGGAGGAGGAGGAGGTGAGGGAGGAGAAGGAGCAGTAGGAGGCGATGAGGAACTGAAAACCCCGGTCACCTGTCTGCGGAACCAGGCCAGGCCTCTGGTGATCCTGTGGATGGCCACCTGGAGGTTGTTCATCTCACCGTCCTCATCTGGAGCAGACAGGTTGTCTGAGCTGAAGCTGCTGAGGAGCAGGGCCAGGAAGAGGTTGAGGAGCTGGAGGAGGAGCGGGAGGAGGAGGGCCAGGGGGAGCAGCAGAAGGAGGAGGAGGAGGAGGACGAGGGGGGGCGGAGGAGGTAGAGGAGAGGGGAAGGGGAGGAGGAGGTAGAGGAGGAGGAGAGGAAGAGGAGGAAGATGAGGATGAGGATGAAGAAGAGGAGGAAAGGGAGGAGGAGGAGGAGGTAGAGGAGGAGAAAGAGGAGGAGTAGAGGAGGAGAGGAAGAGGAGGAGGTAGAGGAGGAGAAAGAGGAGGAGTAGAGGAGGAGAGGAAGAGGATGAAGAAGAGGAAAGGGAGGAGGAGGAGGAGAGGGGTAGGGGAGGAGGACGAGGAAGAAGAGGAGGGAGAGGAGTAGAAGGAGGAGGGGGGAGGGGAAGAGGAGGAAGATGAGGAAAGGAGGAGGAAAGGGAGGAGGAGGAGGTAGAGGAGGAGGAGGAGGAGGAGGGTGGGAGGAGGAGGAAGAAGAGAGGAAAGGAGGAGGAAAGGAGGAGGAGGAGGAGGAGGAGGAGGTAGAGGAGGAGAGGAAGAGGAGGATGAGGATGAAGAAGAGGAAAGGGAGGAGGAGGGGGAAGAAGAGGAGGGAGAGGAGAAGAAGGAGGAGAGGTGGAGGAGGGGGGGAGAGGAGGAGGAGAGGGGAGGAGGGGAGGAGGAGGTAGAGGAGGAGAAGAGAGGAGGAGGGAGAAGGGGAGAGAAGGAGGAGGAAGATGAGGATGAGGATGAAGAAGAGGAAAGAGGGAGGTAAGGAGGAGGGGAGAAGAAGGAGAAGAGGGGAGGAGAGGGGGAGAGGAGGAGGAGAGTGAGCAGAAGGAGCAGGAGAAAGGGGGAGGAAGAGAAGGGGGGAGAGGAGGAAAAGGAGGAGAGAGAGGGGGGGGGAGGAGGCTCGTCACAGCTGGGAAACATGACGGGAGGCGAGCGCGAGCCGTCCAGCGCTAATTAGCGTTAGCCAACGAGACAACTGGCGCTCTGGTCTCCTCCACTGACACACAAAACAACACAGTCAGTCAGAGTGGGCTGTCCACACACACACACGCACACAAGGGGAAGAGCAGTGTCAGGGTGGATCACTCTGTGTGCGATGAATAATGCCTGACACTGTTGATAATTGATCAGCTGTGGCTGAAGAGCCGCTCAGATTCTCCTTAACTACAACTGTGTGTGTGTGTGTGTGTGTGTGTGTCAGGTGGATCAGGTAGCAGCTGTTTCTGTTCTCTTGCTCAGAGGCACTTTGGCAGGAC
The DNA here is from genome assembly GCA_009823395.1 of Thamnaconus septentrionalis. Lineage (NCBI taxonomy): Eukaryota > Metazoa > Chordata > Actinopteri > Tetraodontiformes > Monacanthidae > Thamnaconus > Thamnaconus septentrionalis. Next base: position 14,652,188 of record CM020520.1, on the reverse strand, counting down.
TGGCTGGCGCACACACACACACACACACACACACACACGGTTGCGTAACAAAGTAAACTAGGACCAGAAACAGCTTCCAGTGTGGGGTTGTGTAAGAGGTCAAGAGGTTACTGGGTCAATACTGAGTGTGTGTGTGTGTGTGCATCGATCACAGCTGGTGTGTGTGTGTTTGTGTAAGTGATCGTCGCCGCTCTATAAAACGCCGGCGTCTGATTGGCCGACAGACTGATGGATCAATGGCGTTGATTGGCTAAACACGGCGGACAGCGCCGACCGACCAATGACCTTGCAGCTCACTTCCTGTCTGCCCACTTAAAGGGACAGTACGCATTTATAGAGAGCGCGTGTGTGTGTGTGTGTGTGTGGGTGTGTAGGTGTGTGTGTGTGTGTGTGTGGGAGCGACGGACCGCCTCATCCATAGGCACTGTAACCTGATCTGCTGTGTTGGAGCTCCGCCCTCCACCCACCAGAGCAAAGGCTCATGGGAAAAATACACTCAGAGAGAGCAAAACACTCCAGGTAGAGGGAGGAGGAGGAGGAGGAGGAGGAGGAGGAGGAGGAGAGGAGGGGGAGAGGAGGAGGAGGGAGAGGAGGAAGAGAGGAGGGGGAGGAGGAGGAGGAGAGAGGAGGAGGAGGGAGGAGGAGGAAGAGGAGGAGGAGGAGGAGGAGGAGGAGGAGGAGGAGAGGAGGAGGAAGAAGAGGAAGAGGAGGAGGAGGAGGAGGAGGAGGAGGAGGAGGAGGAGGAGGAGGGAGAGGAGGAGGAGGAGGAGGAGGAGGAGGAGGAGGAGGAGAGGAGAGGAGGAGGAGGAGGAGGAGGAGAGAGGAGGAGGAGGAGGGAGAGGAGGAGGAGGAGAAAGAGGAGGAGGAGGAAGAGGAGGAGGAGGAGGAGGAGGAGGAGAAGATGAGGAGCAAGAGGAGCAAGAGGAGGAGGAGGAGGAGGAGGAGAAGATGAGGAGCAAGAGGAGGAAGAGGAGGAGGAAGAGGAAGAGGAGGAGGAAGAGGAAGAGGAGGAGGAAGAGGAAGAAGGAGAGGAGGAAGAGGAGGGAGAGGAGGAGGAAGAGGAGAAAGAGGAGGAGGAGGAGGAAAAGGAGGAGGAGGAAGAGGAGGGGAAGAGGAGGAGAAGATGAGTACAAAGAGGAGGGGAAGAGGAGGAGAAGATGAGTACAAAGAGGAGGAGGAGGTGGAAGAGGTGGAGGAGGAAGAGGAGGAGGAGGTGGAGGAAGAAGAGGAGGAAGAGGAGGAGGAGGAGGAAGAGGAGGAGAAGATGAGGAGGAAGAGGGAGAGGAGGAGGAAGAGGGAGAGGAGGAGGAGGAAGAGGAGGAAGAGGAGGAGAAGATGAGGAGGAATAGGGAGGAGGAGGAGGAGGAGAAAGGGGAGGAGGAGGAGTCAGCAGGTGCTCTGCAGGTGGAGCTTCCTCAGCGAAACACATTCAGTTCGCTCATTAGTCATAAAAGATGCAAGAAACTGAACATCAACACACACACACACACACACACACACACACACACACACAGTATGTCCATGTGGGTGTGCGTGCGTGTGTGTGTGTGTGCATGAGATAAGAGGTAATTCCCACCTCTCCATTTATCTGCAGGAAGGGAGCAGGGATGCTTATCACACACACACACTCACACACTCGCATGCACGCATGCACGCACACACACACACACACACACATGTCAGTGTTGCTCTCTGCAGGGGGAGATACAGTTCCTGACACTGACAGAAGAATAAGAGGCTGTTGACAGTGTGTGTGCGTGTGTGTGTGTGTGTGGGTGAGTGAGTGACTGACGGTGAGACACACACACACACAACCACTCTGGCTGCTCGTCTTTCTTTCCTCTCTTTCTGCCCAACACAGTGGGTCCTGGGTGGGCGGAGCCTAACCAGGGTGGGTGGAGCATAGCCCGGGTTGGCGGAGATTAACTGCAGTGAGTCCAGGGTGGGCAGAGCCTTGCCAGTGTGAGCATAGGGTGGGCGGAGCCTAATCAGGGTGGATGGAGTCTTGCCAGGGTGGGTGGAGCATAGCCTGGGTGGGCGGAGCTCAACTATAGTGAGTCCAGGGTGGGCAGAGCCTCGCCAGTGTGAGCCTAGGGTGGGTGGAGCCTAACCAGGGTGGGTGGAGTCTATCCCGGGTGGGTGGAGCCTAACCAGGGTGGGTGGAGCATAGCCCGGGTGGGCAGAGCCTAACCAGTGTGGGTGGAGCATAGCCTGGGTGGGCGGAGCTCAACTATAGTGAGTCCAGGGTGGGTGGAGCAGGGCCTGGGTGGGCGGAGCTCAACTATAGTGAGTCCAGGGTGGGCAGAGCCTCGCCAGTGTGAGCCTAGGGTGGGTGGAGCCTAACGACGGTGAGTCCAGGGTGGGCGGAGCCTAACCAGGGTGGGCAGAGCCTACTGCCCTCCCCTCCCAGAGATGAGGGGTCGGAGGTCAGGGGTGACTCACCACCAGGTTGCCGATGACCATGACCAGCATGAAGACCAGGAGGCAGAGCGGCTGGCCCGCCACCTCCATGCAGTCCCACATGGTCTCGATCCACTCGCCGCACAGCACCCGGAAGACGATGAGGAACGAGTGGAAGAAGTCGGTCATGTGCCAGCGGGGCAGCGAGCAGTCCCTGGAGATCCTGCACACACAGTCCTGCAGGGGGCAGCAGAGAGCAGCAGGGAGAGGGACAATCAGCACAATCACCCCGCCAGGGGAGGAGGGAGGAGACGAGGAGGTGAGGAGGGAAGAGACGAGGAGGTGAGGAGGCGAGGAGGTGAGGAGGGAAGAGACGAGGAGGTGAGGAGGGAAGAGACAAGGAGGGAGGAGACGAGGAGGTGAGGAGGGAAGAGACGAGGAGGTGAGGAGGGAAGAGACGAGGAGGTGAGGAGACAAGGAGGTGAGGAGGTGAGGAGGGAAGAGACAAGGAGGTGAGGAGGGAAGAGACAAGGAGGGAGGAGACGAGGAGGTGAGGAAACAAGGAGGTGAGGAGGTGAGGAGGGAAGAGACGAGGAGGTGAGGAGGTGAGGAGGGAAGAGACGAGGAGCTGAGGAGACAAGGAGGTGAGGAGGTGAGGAGGGAGGAGACGAGGAGGGAAGAGACGAGGAGGTGAGGAGGTGAGGAGGGAAGAGACGAGGAGCTGAGGAGACAAGGAGAAGAGGAGGTGAGGAGGTGAGGAGGGAAGAGACGAGGAGGTGAGGAGACGAGGAGGTGAGGAGGGAAGAGACAAGGAGGTGAGGAGACAAGGAGGTGAGGAGGTGAGGAGGGAGGAGACGAGGAGGGAGGAAGTGAGGAGACAAGGAGGTGAGGAGGGAGGAGACAAGGAGGGAGGAAATGAGGAGACGAGGAGGGAGGAGACGAGGAGGTGAGGAGGTGAGGAGGGAAGAGACGAGGTGAGGAGGGAGGAGACGAGGAGGGAGGAAGTGAGGAGACGAGGAGGTGAGGAGGGAGGAGACGAGGAGGTGAGGAGGGAAGAGACGAGGAGGGAGGAAGTGAGGAGACGAGGAGGTGAGGGGGAGGAAGTGAGGAAACGAGAAGGGAGGAAGTGAGGAGACGAGGTGGTGAGGAGAAGAAGCGGGAGGATATGAGGAGGTAAGGAGGGAGGAAGTGAGGAGACGAGGTGGTGAGGAGAAGAAAAGGGAGGATATGAGGAGGTAATGAGGGAGGAGATGAGGAGGGAGGGAGGATACAAGGAGATGAGGAGGGAAGGAAACGCGGAGGTAGGAGGGAGGAAGTGAGGAGACGAGGAGGTGAGGGGGGAAGAGATGAGGAGGGAGGGACAAACCCCTCCTCAACTCATCCTTCCTCCTCCCCCCTCACCTCCTCGTCTCCTCCCTCATCTCCTCACCTCCTACCTCCGCGTTTCCTTCCCTCCTCATTTCCTCACCTCCTCCTCTCCTCATTTCCTCACCTCCTCCTCTCCTCGTCGCCTCCCTTCTTTGTCTCCTCACCTCCTCAAATACACTCTGTACACCACCGTGTCTCCTCGCTTCCTCCCTCCTCAACTCCTCGTCTCCTCACCACCTCCTCTCCTCATCTCTTCCCTCCTCATTTCCTCACCACCTCGTCTCCTAACCTCCTCCCTCCTTGTCTCCTCGCCACCTCCCTCCTCACAGCTGCTTCTACAGCTTCGAACTGAACTTTGAAGCTTAGAAAGGTCGTGCTAGCCTGCTAGCCAGCTAGCTAGCTAGCTAGCAGGCTGCCTCCCAGCCACACCTGGTAGTTCTTGCCGAAGAGCTGCATGCCGACCACGGCGAAGATGAAGACGATGATGGCCAGGACCAGCGTGAGGTTCCCCAGAGCCCCCATGGAGTTCCCAATGATCTTGATCAGCGTGTTGAGAGTTGGCCAGGACCTCGCCAGCTTGAAGACCCTCAGCTGGGAGAGAGAGAGAGAGAGAGAGAGAGAGAGAGAGAGAGAGAGAGGTTAGAGAGGCTGGCAGACCAGGGGGATTCTGGGTAAAAAGAAAACAACAACAACAACAAAAACAGCAACAAGCGAGAAGCAACTACAGCAATTAGTGTCAAGCTGGAGGCTACCCAGCATGCTTTGCACTGAAGTGGTGGAGGAGGAGGAGGAGGAAGAGAAGGAGGAGAAAGAAGAGCAGGGGGAAGGAGGAAGGGAGGAGGAGGAGTCAGTGGGAGCAGATGAGGAGACACTGAGAGACACTGACACGCCAGGACATCAGCCTCCAGGACTGAGTGTGTGTGTGTGTGTGTGTGTGTGTGTGTGTGTGTGTGCGCGCGCATGCGTGTGTGCGCGCCTGCACACACACGCACGAATCAAGCAGGAAGTTTTTCCTCCAACACCAAAGTGAACACAGGTGTTGGTTTTAGGGCGTTTAGAGGACGGTGAGGGCGTGAGTCCCACCAGTCTGAAGGAGCGCAGCACGCTCAGCCCCTCCACGTCCGACAGGCCCAGCTCCATCAGGCTGAGGCACACGATGACGCTGTCAAAGATGTTCCAGCCCGTCTGGAAGTAGTGGTAGGGGTCCAGCGCCACGATCTTCAGCAGCATCTCAGCCGTGAAGATGCCTGAGAACACCTGGGGGAGGTACAGAGAGGGGGAGAGGGAGGGAGAGAGGGAGGGGGGGAGAGAGAGAGAGAGAGAGGAGTTTTAGAGAGAGAGAGAGAGCTATGGAAGAAGGTCCCTTGGCCTTTGCTAAAAGAAGGTGCTTTAACAACCTTTCTAAGCATCAGGTTAAAGCTATGGAAGCAGGTCCCTTGGCCTTAATGCTAAAAGAAAAGTGCTAAGCTAACAAGAGCTAACAGAGGAAGCTGAACCAAAACAACACACACACACACACACACACACACACACACACACACACACACACACACACACACACAGAAGGAGATCAAACTTCCCATCAAAAAACATGGAAAACATGTTTCACTGTTAGCACAGAATCAGCAGATCTCACCCCATTGGTCAACATACATGGTGTGCGTGCGTGTGTGTGTTGAAGCCCAAGGCAGCCCCCCCCCCCCCCCTCCCCTGCTCTGCTTGTTGTTCTGCGAATCCTCGATGTGACACCGGCTACGTGACACACGCCTGTCTCTGTGTGTGTGTGTGTGTGTGTGTGTGTGTGTGGTAACACCAACCCACCAAAAAAAGGGACTTCTGAGGTTTAATAGAGCGTGTCTGTGCGACTACTTCAGAAAAACACACACACACACACACACACACACTCGAGACACACACACTCGAGACACACACACTCGAGACACACACACACACACATGACTTGGGGGTCGGGGGAAGTCAGGTTGTTGTGTTTTATCCATCACTATTCATCGTGTCTGCTGATGACACACACGAGTCCTCCGGGGCCAGCAGGGGGCAGTAATCAGTGCTGCTGTGCGTGTGTGTGTGTGTGAGAGTGTGTGTAACGCGGGCAGACCTGCTGCTCTTCACCAACAGATGTGTGTGTGTGTGTGTGTGTGTGTGTGTGTGTGTGTGTGTGTGTGTGTGTGTATAGTGTGTTTGAAGTGAGGCTTCAAGTTCGACGAAGTCTCTGATTCACTGGCAAAGTGTGTGTGTGTGTGTGTGTGTGTGTGTGTGTGTGTGTGTGTATCAGCTCTCAAACAGCTGATGCTACATCCGCTCTTGCTCATTACAGCAGCATCAGCAGAGGGAGGATGACACGGACTGACTGAGTGTGTGTGTGTGTGTGTGTGTGTGTGTGAGTCTAAGAATGAGAGACACATGATTGCTTTTGTCACAACCAGGACAGACACACACGCATGTGCACACACACACACACACACACACATATTCCTGTTTACCTTCCCTTTGAGGACAGTGGATGTACATGTGGCTGCTGGTGACCACTCAGACACGCACGCACGCATGCACACACACACACACACACACACTCGTCCTTGCTCAGAGGCACTTGGGCAATGAAGGCTAAAGAGGGGGTGTTGAAGTTGAACATTTGGATGCTTACTAGTCCTATTAGCTGCTAGCCATTTAGCAGCTAGCTTGCTCGCGAGCTAGCCAAGTGTGTCTGTGTGTGTGCGTGACTTCTACGTCCACCGTCCACAAAGGGAAGGTAAACGGGAATACGTGTGTGTGTGTGTGTGTGTCTGAGTCTGAGGAGGAAAGCGGCCTCAGAGTCGCTGGAGTGGCTCCAAACCTTAACACACTCTGTGTGTGTGTGTGTGTGTGTGTGTGTGTGTGTGTGTGTGTGTGTGTGTGTGTGTGTGTGCACTAAACTAAGGGAGGCCATTTAGGGCGAAAACATTGAAATTCGTGCGCACACAAATTGAAAATGTGCACATCCTCACTAAATACGCGCACAAATGCACTGAAAATGTGCACCAATGTTGAAAACTACTACACACTGCGTGTGTACAGTGTGCACATACGCACTGAAAAGGCACACACACACACACAGACACACGCATACACACAGACGCACACGCACACACACGCACACATTCAGCACATACATTCACATTGTGCACATTCGCACTGAGGCATTCACATAAACCTTATAAACTTTTTGACACTTTACTAGCTTTTTACTCCGCGATATAAGCGACGAGGTTGCACGTCTGTCTATCGAGTGTGCGTCTAGAAATTTCAGTGCGCTCGGAAGCTGTTTCAGAGTAACCGGAAGGCAATACTACCACCTTGTACAGTTATTTCTGATATTGCCACGGTGTCAAAATAAATGTATTCAATGTCTATTTTACGTGGCAAGTCAGCAAATCATTGCATATTCTACATTACAATAAGAAGGACAGTAGGTTTTATATGACATGAGAAAAACATATCTCTCTCTACAGGTTAAGGAATGTCGAACTAAATATTATTTCAAAATCTGTGTTTACGTGATTGTGCATATCGTTGCTCAGACACATTTCACAACATCTGCTTACTAATCTTATTGTTCGTTCACCCTGGTTTTATTTTGAAATTTGGGACGGGACGGGTTTTGTAGTCGATTGAGCGCGAACAATCAAGGTTACTTTGGGATAGCGACAATGGATGGCAGTCACTCTGAAGAGGCGGTTAGTATTTTGCAGAGGATTCTTGGTTCACCAGAACTCATTAACTGTCTTGTGAACCAAGAAGCCTCAGGAAATAGGGGAAATTCAGTCAACACTGAGATAAGCGCGTTGTTTAGGCCAAACCAATGCCTAAATGTGACTATGGGAAGAGACACCGCCCAACCCTCCACGTCTCAACAGGTGCAGACACCTCGCTTTCAAGCGAGGCGATTTAGCAACTGGGGCGGGCCAAAAGCAAGAAAGAGGTGGGTGAAATTTATCTGTATTATTTCCTGGGCATCTGTTAAAAATAAATAACGACGCTTATTAATGTTGTCCACTTTCCAGACCAAAAACACCGTACCAGGGTGAAATTACGTTTTTCAAAGACGTCATATTGCTCTGCAGCCCCCGGGACAAACAAGTTCCAAAGCAACGAATAAAGACCATGCTACATGAAAAGGGGCACATATTGAGTGCCCTAGAAGTGAATAAAACATGGGACCACACCACCCTGCTACAAAAATTGCGTGAGGCGTTTGATGGGAAGATTCCTTCTGGAGCGAGGTACGTAATGTCAGCCAGCCAGTGTAGTTGGTTCGATAAAGCTAACGCTACCTATATATTACATCGTTAGCTGTTATTAGTAATCAGAAGTAGTGCTACTAGGAAAAATAAGTAAGTGTGAAAAGATAATGTAATACTGACCGCTAAGTAGTTAGCGGTACTGGTAGACACGAACAGTGATTTTCCCTGTGTAAAAATATAACAGTGTTTTTTGTTTTTTTCTGAGAGCAAATTTTGATAAGTCTTGCCATTTTGAATAAACAAAATATTTTGTTTTATTCTTAGTTCAAATGTCAGTTTTTAAAGTCTAGATCCAGTTTCTGTTGACTAAAATAGACAAAGATGATAATAATAAGACTAAAATTAAATTGTTTTATTAAAAAGAAGAAGAATGAGACAAATCTGAACTTACTGTTAAAATTATACTGATATATTTAGTCTTATTTCAAATTTTTCATTTTTTTTAAATTCTTTAGTTAAAACGTTCAGCTGACTAATATTGTATTCATAGTTTTAGTTCATTAAATTAAAACTGGATGTGGCAGATCTAAATATTTGTATTGTATGTATCTAAACTTTTTTCAGCCTGGAGATCCTGATGCCACGTGGGAACAAAGTGGTTGCGCCGAAGCTTTGTAGAGATCAGCAGCTAGATGCTTCTATGGTGCACAAGATTTTCAGAAGAGCTACGCTCTATGTTAGGCCATCAGTAGCCCTTGAGGTAAGCAGCAGAGTACAAATCAGTAAAATTTCCCTGACCTATCACACAAAGTGAAATTATTGTTGTATCTGTTTTCATTCAGATATTTGATCTTAAATTTGGGTTTTCAGTCTCACATCAGTGGCTCTCCATTGCATTGCATGGCCTTAGAATCTAATGCTGAAATGACCTCAAAACTATGTTTAATATTTTGCTTATTAGGGCAGTTCTTTGTTCAACTTAAAGGCTTTAGGGGTGGAAAATTTTAGGTAACTGGTGCATGCACCTTACTTTTTTTTTTTTGCTATTGACATTTGAAAATCCTCTTATTGCATAGACAGTTTGGCCCCTAGTAACAAAAAAATCCTATGTTTACACACTGGTCAGTTGTGAGTATCAATTTGACATTGTTTTTAATTATTTAAATGCTTCTGCTTCCTTTGAAATAGTAGAATGACTCAGCTTGATAGTTTTGCGCTCGTTTTAGTGTGTACTTAAGTGTGAAATGGTTTTGTTTTTTAATGTTTCAGTCATTTAGCACATGGGTTAAATACATCACTGCCTGTATATATAAGCTGAGATTCACTGCCTCTTGCCACACCAAAATACTAATACTTGCATACAATGAAACCTGACTTGGTTGGTCTCAGTTTGATATCAAGGTTATAAAAAGGTGAATGATGACCAATTATTACCATTTAGGATCATAATTAATTTATTTGTTATTTCAGCCTGTGATGAGGGATTCCAGCACAGAGGAAGATGACTCTGTGGAAGATGAAGATACATTTGTCCCAGCTGCTCTAATTTCCCAGGCTTCATGCAGGCCTCAACAGGAAATTCAAATGCTCTCATCACAGCCCTCTACAAGTGATCAGACCCCAAATCGTTGGTCTGAACCCAGACATCAAGTCATTGTCCCAGCTACAGCAACTGCACAAGCTTCATGCAGCACTGAACAAAGAGCTCAAGATTCTTCATCACAGCCTTCGACAAGTAACCAGAACTGTAGTCGTTGGCAAAACGATTATGGAAGGTACATCGACATCATTAATGAGACATCTGATGAAGATAATGATGATGACCTGTACAGTGCCATAATTGCAAGTCTTGAGGATCAGGCGTAAGTGATTTCATTAAGTGTAACTGTAGGATTTGACACTGTGGAAGTTTGATGATCATTAGATCATACAGTGCAGACTATACATAATAAAACTTTCTGTACCAATCAGCTTTAAGTGGCAATTCTGTGCTTTTATTCAAATGTATTTACACTACTGTCAAATTAAGTTTTGGACCTTTAGCCATTTTTATGATCGGTAAAACCTTCTAAGAAAGAAAAGATTTCAGTCTTTGCTGATAAGAAGAACAACCACTGTCATTGTATGCACAGATACTTATAGATCTGTCTTTTATATTTTCAGGCAGCCAAAAGAACATATCCCCATCGCCAAAATTCTAGGTGAACTCAGTGGCAAAATTAATAATGGACAAGTTTGCAAATTCAACATAAATCGTTCTGCAGTCCTGGATGGAGCAATAAGGGGGTTCAGACGGCTCTCCTATGACCCAAACAAGATGATGTCCATTAAGTTTTCGGATGACAGGGGAACCAAAGAAGAGGCTGTGGACCTTGGCGGCATTCGCCGAGAGTTTCTTCGTCTGCTGATGGAGTCATTGGCAGAGTCAGACATGTTTGCAGGACCAAAGGGAAACCTCAGCTTGGCTTTGAGTTCATCTGGTGTGTACATCTGCATGTGTGAACAGTGTACTCTTTTAGCAGTGCTTACGGAACAGCAGCAAGTGCAGAGGTCACTCATTGTTTTAAGCTTTGGCTTGTGTTTTCTGAGGTCCACATTTTCAGATTAAAACACCATGTCAGACAGCATCACACCCCATCTTGATCAAAGTGATAGTTATTAATGTCATTATAATCTTCTAGATGAGTGATGTAACCAGTCATGTTGATAGTCATATATTTTTGATATGAAAATGCTGTGCCTCATCACCAGTTATTTTTCCACATGCTGATTCTGATTTGTTTTAATCTTGTGTATAAACTTTTTTTTCAGCTATGCGAGAGGACAGATATTTCCTTGCTGGCAGAGCAATTTCTGTCAGCCTTGTGCATGGAGGCCCTCCATCATGTTTCTTTTCAAAAACTCTGTTTTCCTGCATAGTGGAGGGACCAGATGCATGTAGGCCTCAGCTTGAGGATATTGCAGACACAGAGTTTTTTTAGTAAACTCAAACAGGTTGGTCAAAAGTGCTTCTGTTGCCAAAACCAATAGTATTGTTCATGGTTCCTGAATTACTAGAGGGGTCTTTACTCAAACATTGCTGTCTCTCTGTTTCACTGTAACTCGCTCACTCAGATTCCTGAAGCCCAAACACTTGAGGAGCTAAAACAACTTACCGAGCCACTCACTGACTACCTCAGCACTGCTGGCTGCCTGCGACCCCTTACACGTCTGGCTGATAAGGACAAACTGTTAGAAGATGTTCTGACGTTTCAGGTGGTTCAGCGTGTCCGCGGTCCCTTGGATAGGTAGGTTTTGTCACAGTGTAAATATGTTTTTTTTCCTGTGATACGGTTCATACACAAAAAGAATGTAGTATAAATGAACAGTCATACCTTGCAATTTACATAATGGCAATAGTATATGTATTGTATATTACTTACATACTTTGTTCATTGAATACTGGAATGATTTGTTTTTTTTAACTCAATATAAATATTCTCAAGACTGTTGTCAACAACAGACTCTCCACAAACATTTAATATGCATTCTGACTGCCTATGTGTGCCCTCTTGTTTATCTATGTTTTGTGGTGTGTGTGTGTGTGTGTGTGTGTGTGTGTGTAGGTTCAGTGATGGATTGAAAACACTTGGAGTGCTCCAGAAAATAAAAGAGCATCCTGATGCATTCCATTCTATCCTGTGCTACAGTCCCAGAACCCTGACTGCAGAAAGTTTGGATGAACTTTTTGAAATTAAATTTTCAGAGATCAGAAGCAATAACAGGGCAGATTAGAACAGAGTGATTGCTTTCTGGAGGGATTATTTACAGGATGCTGAAGGTAGGTGATTTTATTATCTGAAGTGGCATGATTGAGGCCTGATGTTTTGTGGCTAGTGTATGGAAATTAACCAGTGTTTAACATTTCTGCACCCTTTTAAAAGAGTTACATCCAATCTGCATGGTCCTAAAAATGCAAATGTAAAAATTTAAAAAACACACACACTAGTATATCATGTATGCGCATGTGAGCATTTTTTTTTTTTTTACAGTCATTGCATAATATTGCTTCACATCTGAGTTATAGTAATCATACCAAGAGGAAAAAAAATCTTATATTGATTAAAAATTTACTTTTTGTTGTTGTTGTTTTAGCAATTAATATTGTCATTGTATTTTTCAGAGGAAGAAGGACCATCAAAGCTGGGGGACATTCTGTCATTCGCAACAGGGTGTGATGTGATGCCACCCATTGGGTTTTCTCCTAAACCCTCTCTGGAATTCCAGAGAGGAAGATACCCAATTGCAAACACATGCGTAAATTGCCTAAGAATACCTCTCCACCGGTCCTACGAAGACTTCAGAAACAACATGGATTTTGCAATCCAAAACACTCAGGGCTTTGGCATGGAGTGAAAGCATAGTCTAGTGTAGCCTCGTATTCACAAGTGTAACATCAGTTTAAAAAAAAAAAAAGTTTCTTACACAGTTCAGGTAAAGGCTACCACTGTTTAGTCTGCTTACAGATAAGTTTAACAGACGACTACAACGGTTCTTCACAGTGTTGTCTTTATTTCTGTGAAAATTACTGCTTTGATTCCAGTAAAGTTACAAGTGTCACAAATAAATTGATACCGTAGTTACCGTCTTCAGTTAATGGATCAATTGTACGATTGATTTCCTCAAGTGTAGTGGCATTAATATTGAAATTGTTTTCAGGAACCTCAACATTGTTATTTAGAAGAACCTCTGGCAAGGGTCCACTTTCAGCATTTAATAAAGGTTCATCAGCATCAAAAACACTTCTCATAGCCTGGCTATTCTGTCCAACATTGGTAATCATACCTCTATGCCACAGCTGTAAAGGTGTCATGTGTCCCTCAGTAGATAGAGCGTGGTGATTCCATTGGTCTCTAAATTCTCTTACTGCCCTTTGAATTTGTGGCAAGTAAATATAGTGCAGGCTAAACAGATGAAGCTCAGAAAGTGAATCAAGAACATGTTCATTCTGCATGAAAGTGAACAGATCAGAATAATGGTATGAAACCACACGATTAAGTTCAGCCCATAGTCTTTCTATCTGCTGATTATGAACACTCCGGCCTGTTATGATGCTGCTTCTGTTCAGTCCTCTTTGCCTCAGCATGTATCGAGCTACATCAGTGTTCTCCATACCACGATCACACCTGACTCGTGAAGGCATTCCAAAATATTGTACTCCTTCCTGAAATAGGGTTAGTACACTGGAAGCCCTGTTGTTGTTGAGGCACTCGAGGTATATGATTGTGCGACTGTATCCATCAACGCAGCCATGGAAAACCATCCTCCAATAGACAAGTTTATGGTTTCCATCTATCTCCCTGTCAAAACAAAGTAAAGGTAAGATAGGATCTGCGTAAACCTACAAAAAAAAAACATACTTAATGTAAAAGTTAGAATTATTCTCATACAAGCTGCATTGATATGACCTGTCAAGCTTCAGGTTGACGTCATTTGGGAATTCCCAAGTGACGTCAATGCGCAAGATTACGGTCTCACTGAGGAGACGCCTGCTGTCACGCCTACTACAGTAACAGGATTCAAACGTTTGTTACTTACCACAACTCGTTAGGTCCCGATACATGGTAAATTCTACGACGGATGGCTTGAGAACGTCGTAGACACCGACCAATCGGGTCTATTTCTTGCAGAACTTGGCGGACCCGCCAACGCTGAACACGTAGACCTCTGGGCGAAGGCTGCAGCGGACATATGTTTCGCCGGCATTTGGTGTGTTTGCTAAAATTTGCGAACGATTGACATCAAACGTTCATTTGACAATGTTGTGTAATCCCGTGATGGGATACCAAGACGTTCTCTGTGTCGAAAATAGAGTTCTACGGTCGATGCCAAACAACGAAGCGATTCCTTGCCAATTCAATCCCAAATTCAAACAATGATTAATATGATCCGCTGTCAAGTCGCACTGGACGACCAGGAGCGCCACTTCCAATGGTTGGCGCAATGACATTGCCTTGGTGTCTCTCATTTTGCGGTTGATGTAGAATAATAGTTAGTTGGTCGTGGAATGTCTCCAAGAGAGCGGCACAGTCTCTTGATTCCTGGCTTTCACCACGACGTGCCACGTAAATCAAAGAATGGATTGTGTTTGTATGGTGCCACAGCTCAGTGAAGTGTGTAGCTATTGGGTTATCCTGAATGGATTGGATGCAGTGCACGACGCGAACGAGAAAGTCACAAATTTCTTCCGTGTTTCCTGAGACAAATGTCCGATCACAGGCTAAAAGGCAGACTAAAATTAATAGCAACTGCATCTTCATCTTTGAATGTAAAACACCGCACAGCTGGTCGAAGACGCGCTCCCTTTATTTCGAACTATCTTTTACGTTAATTTACAAAAACGTTGAAAAATACCAAATATAATTTCCATTATGAAGTAACAATAGGAATAAACGAAAAATATACTAAAAGAGAGACGGATGACACTTTTGCAAGAAAAAAAAAAGTACACCGACCGGTCTGAATTTGCCTTTGAAAGTCTCTGATCGTGCCTTCCGGTTACTCTGAAACAGCTTCCGAGCGCACTGAAATTTCTAGACGCACGCTCGATAGACAGACGTGCAACTTCGTCGCTTATATCGCGGAGTAAAAAGCTAGTAAAGTGTCGAAAAGTTTATCAGGTATATGTGAATGCCTCAGTGCGAATGTGCACATTGTGAATGTATGTGCTGAATGTGTGCGTGTCTGTGTGTGTGCGTGTGTGTCTGTGTGTGTGCGTGTGTCTGTGTGTGTGTGTGCTTTTCAGTGCGTATGAAAACTACTACACACTGCGTGTGTAGTAGTTTTCTCCATTGGTGCACATTTTCAGTGCATTTGTGCACGTATTTAGTGAGGATGTGCACATTTTCAATGTGTGAGTGAAGGTTTTCGGTGTGTGTGTGCACGAATTTCAATGTTTTCACCCTAAACGGCCTCCCATACTAAACACTAAATGGTATGCTTCCTGCAGGAGTTATTTTTTTCACGCATATGGAAATATTGACAAGTGAAACCCAACAACAACAACAACAACAACAACAACAACAACAACCAGCAGCAGCAGCAGCAGCAGCAGCATCAGTGCACATCGATTCACACACACACACACGCACACACACACACACACACACACAGACCAGGCCTTACGTAACAGGCAGTGTGTCAGAGAGGCTAATGCTAGCTAAATGCTAAATGCTATGTAAACATCTTGGGGGCTTTGGAGGATTTGTGACCGCCGAGGAACTCAATGCTCCTCCTCCTCCTCCTCCTCGTCCCTCCTCATCCTCCTCCTCGTCCCTCCTTCCCCTCCTCCTCGTCCCTCCCCCTCCTCCTCTTCCTCCTTCACCCCCACTCCTCCTCTTCCCTCTCCTATTCCTCACCTCCTCCTCTTCTTCCTCCTCCTCTTTTCCCTCCTCTGCCTGACCTCCTCCTCCTCCTCCTTCCCCCTCCTTTCTTTTTCCCCTCTTGTTCCTCCTCCTCTTCCCGCTCCTTTTCCTCCTTCTCCCCCACTCCTTTTCCTCAACTCCTCCTCTTCTTCCCCCTCCTCTTCCTCACCTCCTCCTCCTCTTCTCCCTCCTCTGCCTGACCTCCTCCTCCTCCTTCCCCCTCCTCTTCCTCACCTCCTCCTCCTCCCCCACCTTTCTTTTTCTCCACTTGTTCCTCCTCCTCCTTCTCCTCCTCCTCCTCCCCCTCCTTTTCCTCACCTCCTCCTCTTCTTCCTCCTCCTCTTCCCCCTCCTCAGCCTGACCTCCTCCTCCTCTTCCTCACCTCCTCCCGCCTCCTTCCGCCTACCCCTTCCCCCTCCTTTCTTTTTCTCCTCTTCCTCCTTCTCCTCCCTCTTCCTCCTCACCCTTCCTCTTCCTCCCTCCTCCTCCTCCTCCTCCTCCTCCAAGTACTCCACTCGTACTTGCAAAATGCTACATGCCCAACAGCACAATGCTGATACCAGTTGTACATGCACATGTATGACAGTATTGAATGTGTTTGTACTGCAGAAATCATCCTAGCATGTGTAATAATGTGTAATTGGTTTTATTAAGCACTCAGTGTGGGTATGGACGCATTGCTAATGTCTGAATATATATATTTATATGTGTATGTAAAAAAAAAAAGAAAACACACACACACACACACACACACACACACACACGCGCAGGATGCTCCTTCAGGCTCCGCCCACTGAAAACCTTTCCACTTTTAGGAGGGATTAGCATGGCTGTCCCTGAGCGCCGCGCTAAGCTAAGCTAACCTGACAGCAGCAGGTGTGTGTGTGTGTGTGTGTGTGAGTGTGAGTGTGTGTGTGTGTGTGAGAGAGCCCCCCCTCCCCCGGCTGAACCAATCAGCATGCAACAACAAACAAGCACCAATCGGCCGCAGGCTGCCGGCGGGTCGACTGGCCTGCCACCAGAATAGAAGTCGCACAACCACACAACCACACAACCACACAATAGCGTAGCCGCGCAACTGCGCAACTCCACGATCACGCGATGACACAACCACACACATCACACAAATACAGGACTACACCGCCACACAGCTACGACTGCTGAGTCAAAAGTTCTACTGTTGGGTCAAGGTTCTGCTGCTGAGTGAAGGTTCTACTACTGACTGAAGGTTCTACTGCTGAGTGAAGGTTCTACTGCTGAGTGAAGGTTCTACTGCTGAGTGAAGGTTCTACTGCTGAGTCCAAGTTCTACTACTGACTGAAGGTTCTACTGTTGAGTGAAGGCTCTACTGCTGAGTGAAGGCTCTACTGTTGAGTGAAGGTTCTACTGCTGAGTCCAAGTTCTACTACTGACTGAAGGTTCTACTGTTGAGTGAAGGCTCTACTACTGAGTGAAGGTTCTACTGCTGAGTGAAGGTTCTACTGCTGAGTCCAAGTTCTACTACTGACTGAAGGTTCTACTACTGACTGAAGGTTCTACTGCTGAGTGAAGGTTCTACTAAGGTTCTACTACTGACTGAAGGTTCTACTGTTGAGTGAAGGTTCTACTACTGACTGAAGGTTCTACTACTGAGTGAAGGTTCTACTGTTGAGTGAAGGTTCTACTGCTGAGTGAAGGTTCTACTGCTGAGTGAAGGTTCTACTGCTGAGTGAAGGTTCTACTGCTGAGTGAAGTTTCTACTCAGGTTCCCCTGCTGAGGCTCCTACCAGGTTGCCGACGCTCAGCATGCCGTTGAAGTCGTCGGTCATGGGGTAGTGCTCCATGGCCATGAAGAGGGTGTTGAGCACGATGCAGATGGTGATGGCCAGGTCCAGGAAGGGGTCCATCACCACCGTCCTCACCAGCACCTTCACCTGCAGCCACCAGGGGGAGCACTGCCACACCAGGCAGCGCTGGGCAAAGGAGTACCAGCAGGGGGGGCACTTCTTCTGGGCCACCTCCAGCTCTGCGGCGGCCAGGGGGGGAAGGTGGGAGAGGAGAGGAGGGAGGAGGAGGTGGGAAGGGAGGAGAGGAGGGAGGAGGAGATGTGGAGGTGGGAAGGGAGGAGAGGAGGAGAAGAGGAGGTGGGGAGGGAGGGAGGGAGGAGGGAGAAGGTTGGGGGAGGGAGGAGACGAGGAGGTGAGGAGACAAGAAGACAGTGTGTGTGCGCGCGTGCGTGCATGTGTGCGCGTCTCACCCTCCATGGCGTCGCTCAGGTAGCTGGCGGCGCTGAAGGCCCGCCCCCGGCGCTGCTCCGAGCCCTGATTGGTGGAGAAGGAGGAGGAGGAGGGGGGGCGGCGCTGGGGGGGCAGCAGCATGGAGCTGAGCTCCGTGGTGGAGGTGGGCACCTGGTCGGGGGGGAGGAGCGGGGGGAGGAGGGGGGGGGGGGGACAGATGAGAGGAGGGAAGGAGCGTCTCGCGCGTGCAGCTCAAGTATCAATCAATAAAGTTCTCCAGACTTGAAGCTGTGATGGGTGCGGTGATACAACACACGCACGCACACACACACACACACACACACACACACACACACACACACACACACACACTAGCTAGCGTAGCCTGCTAGCTGTTTCCACAACCCCCCGCCCCCCTTAGCTTTGATGCTAAGCTAATGGAAGGTGGTAAGCTAACAGGAGAAGCACAAAAACACAAAGTGAGTTTTAGAGTGGCTTGCTAGCTGCTTCTACCGTCTTTTTGAGCTAATAGGAGGTGCTAAGTGCTAAGCTAACAGACACAGGGGAAGCTGACTTAAAACATCGACACACTCACGTAAAAAAATACTGTTGTGTCTGCGAAACCAATCACGCACGCACACACACACACACGCACACACACACAGACTTTTTCTCCAATCGGACGTGACGCACAGGCCTGAAGGTCACCGCCCACGGCGACGCCCACTTCCTGTCTGTCTGGACGGGGAAGCACCAGGGAGACACACACACACACACACACGCACAGCAGCGGCTGGGTCAGCTCTGTCCTCCCACTCAGACGAGGACCCCAGCCGGCGTGGAGGTGAACTGCACTCCCACGCAGCGCCTGCAGGGGGAGCAGCTGGGGGGGAGCAGCAGCAGCAGCAGCAGCAGCTGTGACAGTGAGTCACCACATCTTCAAAACAGGAATCTCAGAGGACGCTGCTTCATTCAAAGTCCACAAGCAGAAGAAGAAGAAGAAGAAGAAGAAGAAAAGAAGAAGAAGAAGAAGCTGCAGGTTTGGAGGACTTCCATCCCTCCACCCTTCCTCCCTTCCTCTCCTCCTTCCCTCCTCTCCTTCATCCTTCCTTCCCATCTTACTCTCCTCCTTTCTCCCTCTCTCCCTCCTTCCTGTCCTTACCTCCTTCCCTCCTTTCTTCCATCCTTCCTTCCCTCTACCTTCTTCCTGCCTTTTTCCATCCGTCCCTCCTTCCTCCCTCCCATCCTTCCTTCCTTCCTTCCTTCCTTCCTTCGTCCCATTTGTCCTTCCTTCCGTCCTTCCTTCTTCACTCCCTTCCCTGCTTCCTTACTTCCTTCACTCCTTCTTCCCTTCCTTCCTTCTAACTTTGGTCCTTCCTGCCTTCATCCCTTCCTCTTCCTTTCCTCCTTCCTTCCTCCCCTCCCTCCTTCCTTCCCTTCTTCACCTCCTCCTTCCTCTCATCCTTCTTTCTTTCCTTCTTTCCTTTCGTCCTTCCTTCCTCTCCGCCTTCACTCCTCCCTTCCTCTCCTCCTCCTTCCGTCATCTTTCATCTTCCTATCAAACTCCTCCTGCTTGTCCTCCGAGGAGCAGCAACTCCTACTAACTTCTCCTTATCTAACAGCAGTCGAGGGGGGAGGGGCATCCAGGTGACTGAACACCTCCAGGCTGCCGATGACCTTTGACCTTCTGCCGCGTGGGGACGGACGGAGAGTTTCGAAATAAAGTGGGTCCCCCGGTGGCAGCTGGCGGAGCTGCCTGTGTGTGTGTGTGTGAGTGTGTGTGTGTCGACAACGGCAAGTCCACAACGACTGCCAGCGAAAAGATTCACTTCTCCCAAGTTTCACTCAAAGGTCAGAGGTCAGGGAGTCCTGCCTCCTCCTCCTCCTCCTCCTCCTCCTCCTCCCCCTGTTGATTGACAGCTCCGCTGTTCCGCCCCAACCCTCCAAACGCGGCCAATCACATCGCAAGGCTCTGACCGCACTGTTGTTCCGGCAGCGAAGCAACCGCAACGCACTGAGAGTGTTTGTGTGTGCGTGTTCTGTTAGCTTAGCACCTTCTATTAGCTTAGTCTTAAAGCGTCCAGAGTGGGGTAGAACACCTGCGAGCACACACACACACACACACGGGCAGACACACACACACACACACACACACACACAGTGAGTTTTACAGTAGGTTTGCTAGCTGATTTTCATAACTTTTCTTAGCATTAAAAGCTAAGCTAAGGCTATGGAGGCAACTCCCTTCGCTTTAATGGTCAGCTAAAAGTTGTCGCTGTTAGCTTAGCAACCTTCTATTAGCTTAGTCTTAAAGCTAAAGGAGGTGTTTCCATAGCGTCCCCTTAACTTTAATAATAACAAAGCTAGCATGGACGCAGCTAGCTAGCTATGCTAAAACTGACTGGGCCAGATCCACAAAGTGATCGCCCGGCTTTTGTGTTGGGTTTTTTTTTTTTGTGCCCGTCATTGTTTCTGTTCAGTTTTCTATGCGTTCCACTGTTTATTAATGTTCTTGTTGCGACTGTCTCTCTCTTTCTTGGCGTGAGTTCTGGGGAAAGCCAATATGGAATTCAACTCCCGGACTGACGATCTATTGCGCGGGTCGGGTCACCAGAGCGCAACTTGCGCTTCCGACTCCTCGGGTGCCGCATTTCTGGCCGTTTTCGCACCTGCGAATCATTAGCGCAAAAATCCTGGAATGTGTGGATTCATCCCATAATGCCATCATACTAAAAAAAAAAAAAAAAAAAAAAAGTGCCATATAAATAAAGTTCGAATTGATTTTGTTTGAATTTGAAATGTGAGCAAATGTTAATGCCTGTCTGAGAAAAGTGTGTAAAGTGTGTGGTGAGTTTTTTTTTTTACAGCCTTAAAACATATATAATAATTGTAAAATAATAGCAACAGATAAAGCTGACCACCGGTCAGATATCGCATACTGAGGGTTATTTTTAGAATGTAACCCCCGCGATAAACGAGGGTACCACTGTATGTCTGGGCGGTCCCCAGCAGACACTTCTAAGTCCACTGTCCCCAAATGGGCTGATAAACGAGAATGTGTGTGTGTGTGTGTGTGTGTGTGTGTGTGTGAGACTTTGGGTCCATGAGATCAGAGAGCAGTTATGCAAAGAGCTGATTCATAACTACCATGTCTGAGTGTTTCCACCCTCACACACACACACACACACACACACACACACACACACAGGGGTACTCACACTCTCCTCCTTGACCTTCTCCATAGTGCAGGCGGGCGGCTGCCCCTGCAGCGGTGGGGGGGAAACCCCGTTCTGCTCCACGGTGACAAACAGCTTCCCGTTGACGTTCAGAGTGGGGTAGAACACCTGCGAGCACGCACACGCACACACGCACACACAAGGGCAGACACACACACACACACACACACACACACACACAGTGAGTTTTACAGTAGGCTTGCTAGCCGCTTTCATAACTTTTCTTAGCATTCAGAGCTACGGGGAGGCTATGGAGGCAACTCCCTTCGCTTTAATGGTCAGCTAAAAGAACGAACGCACACACACACACACACACACACGCTGCTGCAGTACCTGCGAGTTCCTACTGGTGGTGCTGTAGGTGCTGGGTCTCCGCTTGGCCACCACCAGGCCGCTGAAGGTGCTGCCGCTGTAGGTCCGGACCCCGCCCCTGGTGGCCGCCCCTGCTCCCCCTTCTTCCAGGACGTCGCCGGGCACGCTGAACTCGTCGTCGGCCGCCTCGCCCTCTGATTGGCCGCCGCTACCGATTGGCCGGAGCCTGAAGCTGAAGACGGAGGAGGCCTGGCTGCTGCGCCGCGTCCTGCAGGACAGCGAGCGGGCCAGCAGGGGGTGCAGTGGTCTCCCTCCACCACCAGCACCAGCACCAGCGTCCACCTGCTCCACCTGCTGCTGCTGCTGCTCCGCCTGCAGCTTCACTGAGTCCGAGTCTGAGTCTGAAGCCTTCTGCGCTGCCGCCGCCGCCTGATTGGACGAGACGGGGCAGAGTTGGTTTTGTTGGATTAGCGGCTGGTGCTAAGGCTAACTAGCCAACTACCAGTGTCATGGCGAGGAATGATAGCACATTTTGAAGTACTCAAGCCCGGTATCAGGGCTCATACTGATACCGGTATTGGTACCGATACCAGTATCAGTATTAGTACTGATATCGGACCCAGAATTGGCTCTGACACCAATACCAATATCGGGACCGATACCAGGATCAGCATTGGTACTGATACCAAAACCAGTATCAGTACAGATACCAATTTCAGGTATTGTACTAATAACAATACCAGTATCTTTTCCAATACTAGTATCAGGTATCATTAATACCACTAATACCAGAATCGCTACTGAAACCTGTATCAGTACCGATACTAGTACCAGTATTTTTACTGATACCAATTTCTGGTATTGTATTGATAGCAATGCCAGTATTTATCTCGATGCCAGTATTAGCTATCATACTGATACCAGTATCAGTATTGGTACTGATACGTACACCGGTACCAGGCATCATACTGATACTCACACCAGACTCGGTATAAATACCAGTATCAGGTAT